>PVJL010005462.1:0-84483 GCA_004026885.1 Lyroderma lyra | reverse complement strand
CCATAATATTAAATTATAAACCCATTGCTAGCTAGCATAAGTGACATTATTAATGAAAATAACTGTACTTTCAAAACAAAAACAATTCCATAAGAAGACACTGTTTTATATTTGTACAAATCTATTTTGTTTTATTAAAAGGTTAATAGTTTTTAAGTCTTTTAATAAAAATCTTTTATTAAAAGATTTTTATTAAAAGACTACACTAATTAAAAAATGGGAGTTACCCAAGTGCTAGTTGCAACATGGAATCTTGTTGATACATCTTTGTACCCCTGGAATGAAATCCACTTGATTATGAGGTATAATGTTTTTAGTGATTCCATTTGCTAGTATTTTGTTAGAATTTTTGTGTGTCTGTAAGATTGTGTGTGTGTGTGTGTGTGTGTGTGTGTGTGTTATCCTTGCCAGATTTTGATATCGGAAGGTATGTTGGCCTGACAAAATGTGTTAAGAACCATAGCTTTCTCTTCAATTTTTTGGAGGAGTCTGAGGGGACAGGTATTAAATCATCTGTGAAGTGTGGTGGAATTTACTAGGGAAGCCAGCTGATCCTGGGCCTTTGCTTTTGGGGAGGTTTTTGGTGTTTCAGTTCTTTATTGTTGATTGGTCTACTTAAATTATCCAGTTCTTTGTGCTTTATTCTAGGAAGGCTGTATATTATTAAGAATTTGTCCATTTCTCCTACGTTATTGAATTTGGTGGCATACAGTCCTTCATAGTACTCATATGATCCTTTGTATTTCTGTGGTGTCTATTATAACTTCTCTTTTTTCATTTCTGATTATATTTATTTCTGTCTTTTCTCTTTTTTTCTTAGTATTCTAGCCAAAGATTTGTGTCAGTTTTATTAATCTTTTCAAAGAATCAGCTATTCGTTGCATTAATTTTTTTCCTATTGCCTTTTTGTTATCTATTTCATTTAGTTCTGCTCTTATTTTTATCATTTCCTTCCTTCTACTGAGTTTGAGCTTCATTTGTTTTTCTTGTTCTAGTTCTTTAAGATGTATTGTTAGGTTATTTGAGATTTTTCTTATTTCTTGAGATAGGCTTCTGGACTCCTGTATTTGTCCAGGAGCATTGCAGGTGTGCCACCATTTCTTTTAATGCAATGGGACAGTAACTACAACATATACTTGTGGATTACTAGAAGACCTAAAATTTTAGCAAAACTGTCCAAATAGTTCACATTAAGACATAAGCAGTTCTAAAACAAGAGAATGTATATTTTTCTCTTGATGGTGGCAGAAATAAATAAATAAAACCTGGTAATTTTCTATTACTCTTTCACCAGAAGAATTTTTGTGAAACAAATTGGAGGAGTGAGATAAAGATAATTATAATTTATCCAAAATACATAGTAAATCAGTGAGAAGATTTAGGTTATATTTTATCATAATTATTTAATTTTCCTTTAGTGTTTACAGAATTATTTAGAATATGTCTAGTCTGTAGTTTAATGACACAAAGCATAGTGCTAAGCACCTTTTCTTTCTATATAATCAGATATTAAGTATCTAAAATGTGATTAACAAATAACTACCCAGTGTTTCATATGCAATAGGTACACATCAAACATTAACATAGCTACATTTTAGTCAATGAAAGAAAACTTTTGTTGCCTAGTACTTTAAAAATTTGTCCATATTCTCTAGTGAATCAGTAGAATAAGTAGAACTAGGGCCATATTCATAATTTCATGCTTTTCATCGTAGGTCACAGGAGTACATAAAATGGCCAGATGAGTAGCTGTTTAGGTGAGGCCAAGGTGAAATCTGAAGTTCCTGCTTACAGAAAAGTTTGTGGAAAAGTGTGTAGACTTTGCAACAGTGTGTTGTGTTGTCTGGCACTGAGGCAGGATGGAGATGTGTAAGAAAAAGATTTGTCTATAAAAAAAAATCACATTGACAAAAATTGCTTGTCTGTATCAGCAAGAGCATGAATTTTATCCATAACATTTCAGGAGAAGAAATAACCTATTTTATTTTTTATAAGCAGACAAATTTTGCTAAACTTCTACTTGCCACAAGTTGGTAGAAATTATATCTCATGGATATTTATGGTTTTTTCTCTCCCCCTACGATATACAAGATTCTGGGGTCGTGTTCATATGGTATCTTGAAAATAGGGGTATTTTTATTAATAGTTTATAATGATCATGGCTGAGATGTCCCTTCTCCAAACTCCTTTGGCCTTTTTAAGGTAGTAAACCTCTTTCACTTAGTGCTGAGTATGCTTTAGGAATTATCTCCAAAGTCACACCATTGGTGTCTTTCTGTCCCTTTTTGGCACACACACCAACACAAACTCCAATCAGCCATGAACCAAGAGGTCTTATTCCTCCACAAGTTCTGCTTTCACTGGTCCAAGTTCTAGTCTCCCGCTGAAATGTCCATGCATCCTTCTTTAGTGTTGGATCAG
Source organism: Lyroderma lyra (assembly GCA_004026885.1). Lineage (NCBI taxonomy): Eukaryota > Metazoa > Chordata > Mammalia > Chiroptera > Megadermatidae > Lyroderma > Lyroderma lyra. The sequence goes on along the minus strand of PVJL010005462.1, from coordinate 82,062 downwards.
CACTTGTCTCTATCCTGTGTGGGTCCAGTTCCATCTAGTCCACTAACAGCAACCGATCACCCTAGTCCACCTACAGAAGCTCACATGGTAGCACTTTGTAGCACTCTCCCATACCACATGGACCACATAGAGTATGATTTTCTTTGCCATGCAAAGGAGGCAACCTTCCCCTCTGTCTGCCTACCCCAAGGCTGAAAGAGTCCACGTCTTCGTACTTCTGTGCACCACTCAAAGCGTTCACTTAGCATCTACCTTTCTTTCACATTTCAGCTGCTGCCTCTGAATACAAAACTTTCTTAGATGAAAGTAAGGGGAAAATATCTTTTACTTATTATCTCAACAGTGACAATGAAGTTCACATTTTTATTTTGGTGAATTAACGTTCCCCATTAGTAATATTTGCCCAACAAAGTTTTGTGTATATTTTTTTTATTTACGACTTTAATTGGGCAGTCAACAGTGTTGAGATTCCTTTTACTTATTTCTTAAAATCATTATATTTCTCCGAGTAGTTGCAGCAAAACTTGTCAGCTGTTTTCAAGTTACTTGTGTTGATTTATGCTAATCTCAGCAGGTTCTTACAATTCCTGTAATTTTCTATTTTACACGATATTTTTCATCTTTACTGGTTTTTTCTCAGCTACATACACTTTCTACCCAGCTCAAGTCTTTGCTCATTATCAGTTCTGTCTTTTCTATTCTCTTTCTGCCTCCTCCAGAGGCCCGAACCAGTAATAATCTTTCTGTATCTCCCTCCGTATTAGCTCCTTTCCCTCAGAGAGGCTGAACTGTCTTCCATCCTTAAAATAAGACACCTGAACTCTGGTGTAGGGAGGTACCTATTCTTCAAATAAAACCACATGTCTCAATTCATTCACTTCAATTGGTCTTAAAATATCAGTGTCTCCACTGCTATTCATTTCTGCTGCAATCTCCCACTTCTGAAGCTCTTTGATAAGACTTCTTTATCATCAAATGCATGACCTTTTCTCAGGCCTCATCTTTACTAAAGTCTCCCTGGCCACAGATGTCACCAGTTTCTCCCTCCATGATAGCCCCCTTCCCTGGGTTTCTGCACTGTTTCCCTCATAGCTCCTCACAGCAAATTCTGCTCCAGTCACACTGAAATATTCTGAAAAGTCATGCTCTTTCACACATCTTTACCTCTGCACATGTTCTTCCTTCTGTTTAGAACTTTTATTCTCTCATTTTATGCGTGGTTAATTCTTATACTTCCTTAAAGTTTCAGCTTCATTGTTAATTCTTTTGTGAGCCTCCCTTATACCTTTTCATTGTGAATCCGTCAAGAAGAATCAATCATTCTCTCTGTTCTCCTATAAATACTTTGCACTTTATTGTGCTAGTGTTGCCAATTTATTAAAATATATCTACTTGACTTACTCTGTAAGAATGTGAACTCCTTAGGAGGGACAGATCTTGACAAATCAGACAGACTTGAGCCTCACACAACCGTGCATGCATGGCTCAAGCCTTGTTTATCCACTTTACCTGAGTGAACTTGAACGAGTTGTTTAAGCTCACTGACCTTCAGTTTTCTCACCTGTAAAATGACTCCCACAAATTATTATAAGGAGTAAATGATTTAATGAATAAAGGGGTTGGCAAAGTGAACTATCAAAGGAAACTCCCACAAAATATTATAGGGAGTAAATGATTTAATGTATAAAGGGGTTGGCAAAGTGAACTATCAAAGGAACATCAAATGAATGATTAAGTCTATATGACTGACTATCAGGCAGTAAACACTTGACAATTTCCTTTTGAATAAATAAATAAATGAATAAGAGATATTTTATTCATTGGAAAGTTATTGACCTGTATCTTCTACACTTATCTTTTCCAATCTCATAGGAAGTTTACTCCATTACTCCATTTACTCCAATAAATAGTATTTATTTACCATTTATTCATTCCTATTATTACTCTCCAGCATACTTATTTGATGTCATTTTTCTCACCCAAAATTTAAATTCTATGAAATAAATGACATGAAATGACTTTTTTTAAACTAGAGCCCACCCTGACACATAGCAGTTATTTGTGAACATTTTTTGTATTTTAAGTATAGCATGGTATCATCAATCAGTTAAAAGTAGTTGAATGCCTACAACCCTCAGCCTTTCTGCACGTATATGATATTAACAGCGACTTAAACACCATCCAAGACCAGCAGTGGGCAGATCTGAGGTCTGTGATGGCTCAATAACATCAAAGGACCAAGGTTCTTTTTTCTTATTATTGTTTATCATGTAGTTTCACCCCAGGGTTTGAGATCTGCTAGTGCTTCAGGCATTACATCTTCATTCCAGCAAGTAAACAGAATGGAGGGGAAGGAAGAGTCTGCTCTCCCTTTCAAGTTGCATATGACCCTTGTCTAGAAGTTGCACACAATACTTATGCTTATTTCTTAAAATGGGAGAAAAATTTTTCTCATGCTCATTCATACCTAATGACAAGGGAAGATTAAAGATGTAGACTTTATTTTGAATGGTTGTGTTTTAACCCAGACAGCGAAACAGATCTGATGGTAGAAAACTAGTAGTATTTGCCACCATTTATATAACCACAAAATGGTTATTTTAACGTAGTGCATTTCCTAGGTACCCAAAAGGACATTTAACCTAATGGAAGACTTACTACTACTTCCTTATATTTAGGACAAACTGTATAATTACCTCCTATCTTCTCTCTTTGAATTCCATGCTGTAAGTATGAGAAGATCACTCCAAAGGCAGAGAGAGTGACTGAAAGAGTCCTCAAATTCTTTGCTTATTTATGCCTGAAAACCATAAAGTGATCTTCTTATACCCCAACAAAAACAGCTATTAATGATACATATTTAGAGCGTTTCAATTTCTGGAGAGAAGGTGTATGGGGAGGAAGGGGTAAGATAAATATCAATTTAGAATCTAAATAAGTGGATAAAATAACATTGAAATAAATTTGAAAAACTAACCATACAATAACAAATATTTCTAAACAAGGGCAGGAAAGGAAAATATGCTTATAAAGTATTTCCTAAGTAAAATACATGCATTTTTAAAGTTAATACCAATAATAATGTAAATGGACAAAAAAAGACCAACTAAAACTGAAGGTTGAAAGTTTATACTTTATAAAATAATATCTTATTTTTTGCCACCACTTTGCCATAATGAAACTAAATTTCCTGCTTAGCATTTGCTTGGAGTACCCATTTTTTGTGTGTGTATGCTCCCTCTGGTTTAAAAGATAAAATTTCAAATATAAATTTACTCACCAAACTAGTTTCATTCAATGAAAGTTCTGGCATTAACTATAGGTTTTTGGATGCCCCAAATCCAGAATTGTGAAATTACTTTTTATAGCTACTTAGGGACAAAACGACAAATGAATGTCTTATTTGTTGCAGTGTAAGGTGACTGATTTAATGAGCTGTGTCCTGGTTATCAATTAAGTTTCTGTCACCTCCATTTCTTCTATCAGGCCATTAAAGATAAAGCCATTCCTTGAATCCACAGTATATACAGGGGAGAGAAAGAAGTATATGATCCCTATATTTGCCTTCAAGGAGAATAGCTCTGCGCATCAGATAAAAATGTTGATTATTCAATACTACTATTTTTATTATTAAAATTGCAAGTATTGATATTACTATTTTGGTGTGTATATACTAATGGTTTTCTATGTGATATGTTTTACTTAATTTTAGTAATTCAAAAATCTATCACTAACATTGCAATTCTGTTTTCCATAAACAAAACAAAATCCATGTTAAAAATATCCAAAACTTCGAATCATATAATATAGATCAAAGAAAAGTGGCCATTAATGAAAACTGAAAAATAACTGTTCTTATTGTTTTAGGAGTCTTATTTTTATAGCTTAACCTGTATATTTTTTTATCTTAACATTTGTGTGATATCGTCACACACATAATATGTATTGTTTTATCCTGGATGGAATTTCCTAATTGGAAATAGTTATAATGATATAGAGGAACAGAGTATAATAAAGTACATAATATTAACCATTATCTTTCTTATTTTCAACACAGAAAGGTAACTTTATTTTTATTCATTGTATATTGTTGATAGTCTACAATTTTTTAAAATCACAAACTGCCTACTGTTTTAAATTTATTCCATTCAAAATGTATTAAAATATCATTAGGGAAAACCTTAAGTAAAAATGATACTTTAAAACTATTACTGAAGAGAAGTAGAGGAGTCTTTTCTCAAGTTACATTTCCCGCCACTAACTCTTAGCTGGGCGATCTACACCTTCATTCCTGTGTTGCCAGTTTCTTTTGATGGTACTTAGAGCCTCACAAAGAGCTTCCAAGAACTAAACAACAGTTTTGATTCTTCCTTCTTCTTTGCCTTTTTCATCAAATATTAACATGCAATACTTTTTTAGGATCATAGTTTTATTCCTGTCTTCCTCATCCTCATATCTTCTATCAGGCCATTATTTCCCATAATCGTCCACCTTTCTTTCCATACTGTTCTCTTACCATTATGTTTGATCTTTCAATTCTTAATAACAAATATGTCCAAAGTTAAGTGCTGTGCTGAGTCAGAAGTGTGATCATCTGACTGAAACAATAGCCATTAGTGGTATATGAGAGCTGTCCAGGAGAAGTCCAGCCACTGTCAATATAACAAGAATGGTTTACGTGGCAGATACTTTCTGGATAGTCCCTCTATGAACTGGGGGTGCCAAAATATGTATACACATTTTAAAAGATGTTATCTAATATTACTTGTTGAAGTTGAGTTATGGTAGCAATGTGTAGAATGATGCTCATTCAAAGGTGGCATTAATCAAATATATTCTAGCACCACCATGTAACAGGCAGGACAGTCAAAGAACATGGCAGAAGCACAATTGTTCAAGGAGCACAAGACCATTTTGAAGCGGTATTTGAAATTTGAGAATGTTGTTTGAGATTCCTCCATGTTCTGTGGGAGATCTTTAAGGATGTGGTGTACCATAGAAAATTAATACACTGGTAGTATTTCCGGAAGAAATTGAAATGGTATGCATGGCGATACAGTTGGACATTTTGGTCATTGTTGCTCAAGCAGTAGTTCACCATAATCAAAAGTGTCTGGACCCTGATGGTAACCACTTTGAATACCTCTCGCAATTTCAGAAGTCAAATGTGACTTGTGTTCATCATTTTTATCATTATATATCGAGTATTACAATTTTAATACAATTGTTTTCCTTCTTAAAATCTGTATACATTTTTTTGGAACCCTCTGTATTTTATGGAGAAAATACAGGGACAAAAATGTACAAAGCTGTGTGTGTTGTTCTTGCACTTTTGGATGATATTTTTTTCTAGGAGATTGAGTTTTAAAGTCATGATTGATAGAGTCAATAAGTAACAACCAGACTACTATTTAAGTAATGCTGTACCATTGGGTTGGAATGAAGGTTTTTTTTCTGGTGTTTAAAGAACATCGTTGCTAAGACTCTAAAGGTTTCTTTTCATAAACATCTTACCAGATAAATTGGAGAAGTTATCCCAAAAGATCAGCTTTTCAACATTTTAGAGTTAGATTTATGTACATTGATTATTAACTTGTCACCTTTTTAAGCTGTTATATTAAAGAATTAACCCCAAATTTCAAATTGCACTTCTATCCTTCCTTTTAGGCATCCCCTAGAACTGAAAATTACAACCTGAGATTGATTTCTTATGATTTCTTATAATTTCTTATTTCCACATTCAACTTGAAAAAAATTAAAATAATTCAAAAAGACAACCCCCACACAAATACGATTGAATGATACATTGAGTATTAGATATCTTTACAAACAGAACAAGAAATTTTACGATGATCAGTGAGAGAAAAAAAGTGCAGAGCTCCAGAGCAGACATTTCTGAAGAAGAGTGGCGACATTCCTGCCGAGAAAGCACTGCTTCTCAATCTTGACCCCACTGACATTTTTGCCTAGAAAAGTCATTATCATGGGATCTGCTCTGTGCATTAGAGGATCTTTATTTAGTAGCATCCCTAGCTTCTACGGACTTGATTCTAGTAGCACCCCACTATTCATGATGACAAAAACGTGTCCTACATTAAAGTCAGTCCCCGATGGCAAAATTGCCCCAAGTTGAAAACCACTGACGAGATGAAGGATGGAGTAATCATTAACTACTTTACAAATATAATCTCATTTATTTCTTAAGACAAACTGAAGATATGGTATTATTTGCTAAACTGAGGTCTGGAGAAGTTCAGGTTTGTCTGTTTGTTTATTATATTATTTAAGATTACAGTACTTTCTCTCAGTGGCAGAACTTTCTCTGAGTGGCAGAACTCAGAAATCAACCTTAACATTTACATTCAACAACTGTGTGCGGTTGACTGGAAGGATAGAAGGTGATGAATAAACATTGAGCCCACCTAACAATTTTGCTGAAGGCTAGCACTGGTTAGTTTTCTCTCTGTTAGTCTCAGTTTTTACAATGCATTGCTTATTCAAGGCACTGGCCCATGTATAGAATTATAAAAATGATTTAATTTGATTTTTTTACTGTGTACACAGAGCTTGGATTATAGTTCTTAGATTATGATTTGTGAAAGTGCTTGAAAGCCAGGAAGAAGTCAGAGTTCTGTGGTTACAATGGCAGATTTAAAGGCATTTCAAAATAAACTTTGCCTATAAAGAGGGTAAGTGTATGCAAAGCCTGAGAGATCATCTATAAACTGTTAGTATTTTTCACCTTTTCTCCCATAATTGATCTGTGCCATGCTAACTTCTAAAAATTTCAGTTGTTCTTGAAAGTGAGTGGAAAAGCAAATATTAATCGTTTATTTACCCACTTATGTCTTCGTTCACTCCATCAACAAGTACATAATCTCCATGAAGGCAGGGACTTCATTTAGTCTTTTTTCTTCCTAATTTGACTGTTATTGCCCTTGAACCTTACACAAGACTTGAAAGGTCGTTGACAATATTAAATATTTACCAGATGAAAAAGAATAGCCATGAATATGAAACTTTTGTTATTCTTTATATATATCAAAAAATGTACAATGACTTCTTTAAAAACCTAAAAGGTCTAGGAATGCTGTGGGGCGAGGAGTACATGAGGAATGCAGACATTTAAAGATGTGATATAAGTGTTTGTCAGAGTTATGAATTTATGATAGGACGAAGCATTTTAAATCTAAGTACATCGGTAACACTTGTCATTCCCATCTGTTTCCAGCCAAAAGGGCCTAAATTATTAAAGTCGAACCTACCCAATTAAAATGGAGCAGGGTTTGTCATTATTATTCACCACCATATTAAATTTCTATAGGTGGTAACAATTTATCACAAATGGCATAACTTAGAACAACACCCATTTATTAGCTTACAGATCGATAGATTAGAACTCAGACAGAGAGTAATGGGGTTCACTGTTTAGGGCAGCGGTTCTCAGCCTGTGGGTCACGACCCCTTTGGGGTCGAACGACCCTCTCCCAGGGGTCGCCTAAGACCATCGGAAAACACATATCAGATATTTACATGACGATTCATAACAGTAGCAACATGACAGTTATAAAGTAGCAATGACAATAATTTTATGGGGGGTCACCACCACACGAGGACCTGTATTAAAGGGTCGCGGCATTAGGAAGGTTGAGAACCACTGGTTTAGGGCATCGTAAGGCCAAAACCGTTTCTTGTCTGTTCAGTCTGGGGGAGAAATCCACTTCCCAACCATTCCCGTCGTTGGCAGAACTCAGTTCCTTGTGGTTGGAGGGCTGGTGTCACTGCTTCCGGCGGGCTGGCTGCTGGAAGCCACGCAGCTGCCTGTGGCCATGCACACTCCTTGATTACCAGGCACCTCCATTTTAAAGCAGGCCACAGAGTGTCACATTTTTCTTATCTATAGAATTTCAGACTTCTTTAGGGCCACCCGGAAAAACTTCTTCTATTTAGAGGGTCATGTCATTGTGTTAGGTCCATCCAGATAGCCTCCCCATTTTAAATCAGCTCTGCCACAAAGCATACCTTAAGCACAGGAGTGAAATCCGTTGGGTGCAATCCTGTGAGTTATGCAGGGCATGCACACCGGTGGGAAGAAAATTTGGGGATCATTTTAGGGTCCTGTCTACCAAAATAGGATCTGCCTTCCTTTTTTATGTTGTTATATTTTTCTTTTATGTTGGTCATAGTTGACCAACTATCTAACACAGTCTTGATCTTAATAATTACCATCTTTATTGTCATTGCTTTATTTAAATTTTCTGTCTTCCTTTTTAAACCATAAGCATGGTGATGATAAGGCTTTGTCTAGCTTCAGTATTCCTGACACCTAATCTTTTCCTGACCACAAAATAGACACTCAATATGTCTGTGTGTGTGTGTGTGTGTGTCTGTCTGTGTGTGTGTGTGTGTGTGTGTGTGTCTGTGTGTGTGTGTGTGTGTGTCTGTGTGTGTTGAAGGAGGAAATAAAAGCAAGGACAAGAAAAATTATATAAGAGGCTTCTAATCTGGCTCCCATTGGAATACAAGGAAGGTCTCAGAAGATGCAAACTCTTTTATTCATCGATGTGTGTCCAGTGTGTCAACTCTAATTAAAATCTGCTCCCTAATGGGTACTCAATAAATACTAAAAGAATGAACTGTCCTATGGGGCTTAGATATAAATTTTTATCACCCAAATGATAACCTGCATATTTAAAAACTTTCAAAATTCATTGTAAAGGTTTTCCAACATTTTCTGAAAATTATTTCAATCTTAACAGAAGTGCAATCTGTAATCTTTACTCTCACGTCACAGTGCATTTACCTTGTACTTTGCTACCCCGTAATCAGGACTGTTTTGAGCAAATCAATTAACAAATGTAAGGCAACTATGGGTACAATGAACTAGGGATTTTAAAAAATTAATAATAGCTACACCAAGAATTTCATATAATTGAAATGCAAATTTATGATATAAATTTACTTCTGTAGCATTCATTTGAACATAATAATTTTTATTGATTATGTGTTACATTGCCTTTTTGTTTGTCTCTAGCTGTTTATGTTTTGATTTTAAGTTTAGATCAGTCAGCATCTTTCTATGTTTCTCCTTATATTGTGCTGGAAATCCAAAGTAAAAACCATATGACGCGTATCGCTATTTGTAAAGCCTTGTGAACGCCTCAAAGCTTCCTGTCCCATCACCAGCTACAACTCCAAGCCTGTTTTCTTGGTCCCATTGTCCAATAGCTAGCGACAGTGTTCTGGCACTTTGCAGCCTGATAAACTGTTTCCTAGAAAACACCTTTATCAGCATAAATTTTGGTTGCTGTGCATTCATTTTTTCATAAATTGAATGTCCTGACGTAATTTTAGGAATCCTAAAATGTAATTATTGAGATAGGAACTGCAAGTCAATGCATCCTTGATTCATTTTCTTATAAATCTTCAAAGCTCTGCCCTAAATACTACTTTGGTGGAAAATGACAGCTGCAGACTATTGCCACTTGAGACTGATTGATAAATGCACAACAACTTTTAAAAATCTCTATTTCTTATTTACCAATAATTATCTTCTATTGGCTCTCTGTCAACACTTACTCATTTAGCCTATCAACTTAACTGATTAATACCAAATAACTCTCTAAGGTTTTTGCTTAAAATAGTAAATCTTGGAAATATGTGTTAGGCAGACTCTTAGAGTTTTCCTATCTTAGGAAAAATGGCTGCATTTAAATTTATCTTTTGATGTAAGGCTTTATTTTCTGCCAACAGGCACTCTTCTACCTTTTTCCTCCACCATCATCATTTGCCCCAGGGTGAAATAATTGGCTTTTAAATTTCACTTTCTCAAGCATGACCTTGTACTGTTCTCTTTGTGTCCCCTCTGTACACTGTGCTACCTTCTATTAATATTATAGTCCCTATGATGTTTTAGAATAATTACTTCCTTAAGCATTTGTCTAATCCAACAGCCTATGAAAAGCCCTCTTCTTCTCCTCTAGTTTATAAATTCAGGAACCTAGAATGACAAAACTAGATCTCAATAAAGGATAAAGGAAACATTTTCAATGAAAATTAAGTCACAGCAGCCTTCACTTCTGTTCTTCAAATATTCTTTAGCCCTTATTCTGAATTCCATATTATCTTTTAACCAGTGAAGTAGACACTTACTAGAGAGGCTCTCTCTGTAGAACATATATTCTCTGTCTTCACTTTCACCGTTGTAACTGAACTAGGAAAAATATGTTTTCACTTTAAGGCTCTGATGATGTATTGGGAGGTGTAGGTGAAAATCTAACATCAGAGGACTTTAGAGTGGCTGTTTCTAATGGTTTTGCTATTGTTAGGTCACCATGGAAGGAACACCTTTGAAATCAGTGTAGTTATAGTGCCCTGAGAGCACTGCACTCTGATGTTAAAATACATGGCAAAGATCTGCTACCTGAATTTTAGCAAAAAGGACTCATCTTCTCTCAACTCCATAAGCTTAGTACTAAGTCTCAGTCTTTCAGTTAAAATGATCACAGAACATATATAGGATGGTTAGTATTGACTAGTAAATACTCATTTATATATAGAGACAGTTGAGATGACTCTGATGATGTTTTCAGTTAATGAGAAAAATAATATTGACCAGTTGCATAACATTTCTATCCACAAATAACATAAATTCAAAACTAACATATCTGGCTACCAGAGTTTTATAATAACAGGCATAGTTACCATTTGGTATAAACTTAGGTTGACTCTGAGCCAAGCAAAGATCAACAGATGAAAATCTTTGTGAAAAGTTTGGTGAAAGAACTGTGCATTGTTGACCAAACCTTCTTGGTAACTTCCCATGGGAAAAGAAGTTCTTTTGGAGGACAGTCCTGAATAGCTTGGCATATGCTGACACTTTGTTACAGTCTTTTCAATAGCAGAATCATTTCCAGGCCACCAGACACAGTGAATAATTCTTGAATGTGCTACATGTTGTGTGGTCAAGATGACAGTACTGCCATCTGGAATAATAACAAAATTTATTCAAAACAGACATCCTCTGTGGACAGATAACTCATGCAGATCATGTGTCAAGGGCTTGATTTCTTCAGACATTTCCCCACTGGACTTTGCAGTCCCAAGCAGAAGCACGTTTCTACTAACAAAATGCAATTACAGCTAAGAACTACAAAAACCACTCTCTACTGCCCTTTAAAAAGTATATGGCAGGTATTAGGTAGGGCATAGCATCCACTGGTTTTTACAAATAGGTATTTAACTTTCCATCCCATGTGAAGAGTTTGCATAGTTATTTGGCATGGAAAAAGGAAATTCACCAGTGACTGGGACATCAAACACGAGTGAGAAGATAATGGTAATACCTGCAAAATCTACGAAATCCTATCTCCACCCACTTCACCCAACATGAACGCAGCAGCTCATCACAGTATCCTGATTTCATTCCCCTTTCAGCAGCATGATTTTATTGCTCTAATAACTAGTCTGCTTCCTCTTGTGGAACCCTCAGCCTGATTTCGTATCCCACAGTTGTTTTTCTTTTATTATCTCTTTCTTAATTAATTTATTATTCAGTGACTTGTAAACATTTTATTAAGTTGGCAAACTTTTCTTTATATTAAATCAGTGTAGAAGCTGGAAGGTCCAACTATGGGAAATATCTAGTAGTTTAAATCAGGAGTGAGATGTTTGATTCCCTGACAGGTGGGATTGGGTCTTCTCATTCCTGGAGTTATTTTCACTGTACCCCACAGTTCTAGCTAGACATTTTCAAATACTTTTGCCTTTGCTGTGATGTTATTTATGGAGTCACTTCTTTCTCTAGAAAATTGCTGCCATTTGAAAGAAAATTGCTGCCATTGACTTTAATTCCTCAGATGATGTTCAGACATGGTATCTAACCTATGGATGGATGAAGTAGGCTATTGAAAGTTTGTTTACTTTTTATAATCAATTAAAATGCAAAAAAGTCAAGCTTATATAAAGGAAAAATGTAAAATTTCATTATGTTCTTCAAGCATCTTTGATTGTAACTTGCCCACTCTGTAAATGTATTTGTGAAATCTTACCTTTAGATAGGCATGTGTGATCCTTACTATCATACTCCTTTTAATGGAAGTGGTCTGTAAAATTGTGTCTAGATGAACTATGTTGTGACTCTGTTAGTCCATTGTTTTATGCTTCAGCCTACTTGCTATACAAAACAAAATTTGAATGCTCTGTTTTTCTGGCTGTTGAAAACCTGCATTGAGAGCATTTTATGTGGTTTAGTGATTATGTTGCATACCCAGCCCACCTCTTCCCGTTCCCCATGGCAGAGACCTCAATGATAATGAGGAGTTGGACATAAAATTAATGAAAGTTTTAAACAGCATTCCATTTACAGAGAAAAACATTGTACATTAGCATTAAAATGCATACAATGGGAAAAAATGATATTAAGATACATTTTCACTTATTAACAATTTACAATACGCTCGTTACTTTCTACAACATAAACTGACATGTGTGATTATATATTATAAATACTTTTTTAAAATAATGGCCATTTTATATATTAACTTGGATTTTATGCAACAAATATAGATTAATATTTTTGGTTGCCTCATTTTTAATTAATGCAGATTGATAAAAAGTACTTAATAAATAAACTATCACTAAGTTAAACAAATCTGAGGGAGTTACATATGTATCTACTTTATTGTTAAACAAATGATACATTATTCATTGATTTCAGTATAAAATACAAAATCATTACTGTGGGTCATAAGTCCTACGTGATCTGGTTTCCTCCTAGACTCTTATGTAACCCCATCGTTTTCTCACTCATTTGCCGGGCTCCAGCTAACCCAGCTTTCTTTACATTTCTCAAACAAGTAAAGCTTCCTTTTTTTCCTCTGCTTAGATATAAGCTCCCATTTAGACCTCCTTACAGTACGTCTCAAATTAAATATCACCATTGCCTTTTAGTCTTCACTGAAATAACAGAAACATAGTCTCCAAGGACTTACTTCTCTTCTCCTCTATGTTTTTCTTATTTTTGAAATTATTTTAGTTATTTATGTGTTTTCTTGTTTATTATCTCTGTCCCCCTCCACCAGAATATAATTTTCACAAAACAAGGATTTTATATGTTTTGTTCCACACTACTCAATATGCCAAGAATAATATTTGGCAAGGAGCAGGCATTCAATATTTATCTGTTGAATAAATTAAATGAATAACTGAATGAATAAACACACATTTGAGCCATAAACCACATGCTTTTGAAAGTCTGGTTATCAAAAATTTACAGGCAAAAAGTACTGTTGCTTAAAAATATGTAAGGCGTACTGAGAGATGAATAAGACAACTTCCAAAAAGAAAATATAACAAAACAAAAAACCAAAGAAATATCATTATCATATACTACCATCGCTTCTCGGCCTTTTGGCTAAGATTAAGTGTAGTATCATATACTAATGTTATTACTTAAAGGTAAGACAAAGAAAATTAAAAATAATAAGTTTCAGATAACACTAATAGTAAATTGTTAAAAATTGATAATAAATATAACTTGTTATATATCCATAGAATCAAAGACAAGATATACTTGAAGGACCCTCTTGGTCCATCAAACTTTGGTGAACACTGACTGCACTTTTGTTGATGGGGTTGGGCGTAGGAGATTGAAATATTGTAAAGGTGTGTTGTCAGAATTTCAGTAGTCCATTTGTGTGCTCTCACATACACGGATGGCCTTACTTGTTACCTGACACACTGTTACCTACCCAGCAGTTGTTCCTCCCTCTGTCATCCCCACATTGCTTCATACAACCTTTAGCTATTGTGTTCAGTGTATTGTTTACATATCGGGCTCTCCCTCATGACATTGTGTCTTCATTACTTTGGCGCAGGCCTAGAAAATAAGTGCCCAATGGGTATCCACGCCTAAGTACTTAACTTTCTATGAAGACTGTTTTAAGAACAAAATGGGATTAAGAATTTACCTACTGTCTTGCATATTTTATGTTACTATACCGTGTCAACATGTAGAGATGTTGTTTAAATAGAAATCTATAATTCAGGCATGTCCAACCTGTGGTCCAAAACAGCTTTGAATAAGGCCCAACACAAATTCTTAATTTTTTTGCAACCTTTTTTTAGCTTATCAGCTATTGTTAGGGTTAGTGTTTTCTATGTGTGTGGCCCAAGATAATTCTTCTTCCTGTGTGGCCCAGGGAAGCCAAAAGGTTGGACATCGCTGGTAGTGTAAGTAATGATTCATTCAATTAACCTTTAATGTACATCATGTTATTACATGTTCCCTCAGTGTTTCTGTAGATATTTCTTGATGCCTTATAGAAAGAAGGCAAATGACTTTTGTTACATTTTAAGAAATTCAGGAATATTTTATTTATTTACTTGAATAGAAAGTGCACCATGGGTAGTTAATTTTTGATTACTAAGAGATTGAATATTCAGCTCAAATGGTTTAGTACGTTTTATCTGATTATTCTTCAAAGTATATATTAGTGGTGAAACAGGTATCAGCCAAAGTCATTGAAGAAAAATGCTGTTGATTCTCCTATCTGCAATTAATGAAATGCTTTGTTTGCTAGAATTAATGAAGAAAGCTGGAGTAAAATATATCAAATGTCACCAAGAGCCGTGTGCTCTGCTGCCACTTCCAAAGACAAATTTTAAGCAGAGAAGAAAATGTAATCCCATATATTAAAAACTAAGAGTGCTGGTACTAATTTATCACTAGCACTCCTGTCAAGTCAAAAATGGAAATCATGGATATACAGTGAAGCAAGTGTTTCTGGAACTCCAGAATGTGGAGAGGAGTATAATTTAATTATTTTTTGGAATTCCGAATCTTTAGAAAACAGCAATGGTTAATATATTGGTAAAAGTCATCAAGAAAATGGTTTTTAAACCCTTATTGACTCCATAGAACTTACAAAATTTCTATGATCTGAAACCCAGGATTGCTGTTCTTGATTTGTTGTTAATCTGCTTGTTCAAACTCCATCTGTACAAAGCTAACTGGATGTCTTGCTAGATATGTTCAGGAAGTACTCAAAATTGTTTAGAATATATATCACATAAAAATATAAGCCACAAGATGTTCATCAGGAGAAAGATTTAAAAGATAAGGAAATTGCAACCCAAAGGCAAGTGATTCTCAAATTTCAGTGTTTATCAGATTGTTGGACACCATTCCCAGAATTGGCTGAGAAGACTGGGATTTGGCCTGAATTTTTGATGTAGATGGTACTGAGAACTATTTCTTTTATGCACAGAATGCAAATCCCAGTCCAATGTATTTATATTATTCCAGAAATTTTGAATATATTAAGACAATTTACAATCTGATAATTCTACTACTTCTTTTAATAGAGCTGTTGTAAAGCAGTGTTAATTTTGAATCATGAGGCTTAGGTACATAGAATTTTTATAGGGCAAAACTATTTGAAAAAACCAAGCACTCATCCTCACCCTGTACACCAATGCCACAAAAATCCTAGAGCAGATAAGGGCACATAGGAATTGTTTTCCTGCCAGCAGCAGCTAGTAAAGAATTTGGTCATTTTGTTCCTACAACTATACATTTTTTATTACAAAACAACTTATTTCCTAAGATCTTATTCTTCTGCCAATCTAAAATCTAGTAAAATAAATGAAGATGAGAGGATGATTAAATTAGAAAACAACTAGGCTCTTCTCCTTTAAAACATCAAAGGCAATCAGTTTGTTGATATAATTTGTAACTAGTTTCTAAAATGCATCATCTTTACAGTAGTTTATATGCTATCTCTGATAAATTATATTTGAAGTGTAGATGAAAGTGCAAAGAAAAGCTACATTTTATGTAATGTGCTCATGTGTTGGTGTGTGTTGGTGTGTGTGTGCGCGCACACATGCACCATGATGTATTTAAGTTGGTATTTCACAATGAAGTCTGGTGAAACACCCTATTATTTTTATGAACTAACTTCTAAAGAATATGTCAATAATACATTGTCAGGTATATCTTAGCATTTATCAAGAGTGATGTTGCTGGAATATCTGTCTTTTTATATTGCTTAAAAGATGTATCAAAAATATCTTTTCAAATGTGGAAATGTGTAAATCATGGATTCTGAAATATTTTACTTTTCCTAGGTCCCTTATGACATCTAAATTAAATGGTAGGATGATGGGTATGCAGTTTTCTGTGGCCTTAGAATAAAATGAGATTATTTTTAAATTTTATATCATTGAGAGCAATATGTATGAGATTTCTCCTCTCGCTCTCTCTCACTGTGTGTATATGTGTATAGGGGGAAATTTTTCATCTGACAGATTAAAAACATTAGATTACATCCTACTTACAGTAATTACAGCTTACTGGTGACACTGTCATTAGCAGGACAATCCTAATGTCTAATTTATAGCAATGTCATGAATGATTCACTCACCATGAATTTGATCATTGAGTGTAGTCATGATGAAATGAGTTGGTGCTCAAGACAGAACCTTTTACAAGCCATTACACATGAGGCAGTTGCTTAAAATATATAGATAGATGATAGAGAGAGAGAGAAAGAGAGAGAGAGAGAGTAGGAGAGAGAGGGAGTTCTGTTTTAAAACATAAGCAGATTACAGTTTAAACAGATGCTAAATAAATTGATTAAAGTTCTTTGTCTGAAATGACCAAAGTAACTGACAGTTTGAGTGGCTCATGTATGCCTCACAAGGGCAGAGATCTAGCTGATCTACCTGTGTGTCCTTAATGTCCCAAACAAGAGAGGTCTAAATAGGCTGACCAAATGTCCCATTTTAAACAGGACAAAAAAACAACGGTCCTGTCCCTTTTCAAGTGGTACATATAGTCAGCCTAGTCCCACTGGGCCAAAATCAAGGTTTCAGTAGGCTGACCTGTTTGATACAGGACAGTGTTGTTTTCTGTCCCGTTTAAAATGGGACATCTGGTCAACCTAGAAACTATTTATTTTTAAGTGAATACCTGGAGCAATGAATAAGTGGTAATTGTGTTACCCTGAGTTTATGGCCCAATATTATCTCATTGTCTCACCCTGATAATTTGTAAATTTCTCTTGTGCTGCTGCCCATCTCAACCATACTCCATGCCTTCCCTCTACATTATTCTCTCTCTCTCTCTCTCTCCCCCTCTCTTGCCCCCGCCCCGTGTGTGTGTGTGTGTGTGTGTGTGTGTGTGTGTGTGTGTGTATCTCTATGGCTCTCTATTCCTCCTACATCCAGGCAGTGGAAGGAGCACGAAATGATGAAATAGAGGGACCATTCTCAACTGTGAATCCTCAATCTCTGAATGTCTGTCTTTCCTCCCATATTTATCATTGACACTGTCACAAAATTTGGCACTTTTGTAGCAGTTTGTGATAGATTTAATCTAAATTGACTTATATATTATAGCTTTGAATGTTACAGTGTCTCTTAATTAGACTATAATCTGTTTTTCAAGCATGAAACTAAGTGAGTGTCCTTAACATTAAGCAGAAGATACATACTCAAAATAAACTTGTAGATTAAATTAAGTAAGATACAATGAAATGACTACGAAGGCATTCTCTTACTAGTCTTTACTTCATTTGAAATACCATCCGCTGTTTTAAAATATATGTATGAGGACTGTCTGAAAAATATCCAGCCATGTAATATGAAAAATAGAGGCATTTATGGCTGGATTTTTTCCAGACAGCCCTCATATATCATACTTAACTTTATTAGTAAAAAAATAAATAGTAAAAGTGGGCTACAGTGTAACTTTTATAACACCATTTTAAACATCAAAAAATGTACTTAGCTCCTTTTTATAATTCTCATTATTTTTGAAAGCCGATTTTGAATATCAAAAATCTTTTAGAAGTCATTACAGCATCTGTATGTATGAATGAAGGCTAGAATTTAAACATGGAGGCTGTAGTTAATGTGTCTCTTTTGTCCCATATGAAAAAGCTCCAACCAATTTCACGTACACCATGAGGATTTTTAGGGACTTTACTTGAGAAACTGACTTGTAAATGCAGAAAAATATAGAGTTGCTGATAACTGAGTTATAGTGGTAATCAGAGCATTCCATAACCCCTCAAAGATGTTTCTTCTAAATGCTAATTTATGCATTTTTAACCATTTTGCTTTCTTCTTTTCAAAAACTTCCTGGTGTAGACTTGGATTTTATTTGTAATTGGTATTAATAAACATTCAAATGATTTTTAAAATATTTGAGTATAGGTAGAATTAAAATGTATATCCATAAATTGACAACATTTTTAATTGGAAAGTTATTGGACTTTATTAGATGTAAATTTTTATTAAAAATTATAGTAAAATTTTATATATACCAAGAAACTAAGTGTACCAAGGAAAGAACAACTCATGAAACTAAACATTCATTCAAAAGTGTGTGTTTTCTCAATACAAGAAGGTTATAAAGCTAAGATTGAATACAACATAATATTTGCTAGTTCAGGAATGAAGATTTTTAAAATGTTTAATAAATATATGTTAATATTACTGCACTTTAGAAAATTGCAGGTAACACTTTGAAATGTTGTTTTATAAAATGATAATATGGGTGGTATACAGATACCGCACAATCTATGTAGGTGGGCTGTATTTTGAGAAACACTGATTTAGTACAACACATTTCTTTTATGAACAAGGAAATGCAGATTCAGAAAAGTTAAATGAATTGTACCAAATCAAATAATTTCAAGATAGAAATATAAATAATGTCAAAAATAAACACCCTATCTATCTAGAATAAATGAAAAGGACATTTCCTAACAGTTACCATTAAGCATTGACTGAGGACTTGCATATGTCATGGGGTGTTATGATACATACTAAAAACAAACAAAAAAAGCCTTTTCATTCTGCTACTCTTGTTAGGGCAAGTTCTCACCTTAAAACTATTTCGATTGCCTTTATTAGGACAAGGGACCATGTGGTATACTGAAATTGCATCTGAAGATATACAGCATTCTCCTACAATATGCCCTCTAGTACTTTAACTTTTACTCATCCTCCTATGCATCTAATACTGAAAAATACAAATTCTAATTTTTTTGCTTGTTGTTTTCAAGTCACTTGAACTTCAGTCAACTTTCAGAGCTCCCTTTGGAATGTTTAGTGCTCATCACCTCATATTAAAATTATATGTGTTGGCAGGACATGAATTTTCTGTTTTGGACACTACAAATCATGAAAATCAAAAAAGTTTTTCTAGATTATTGTTACAGATCAACCATATCAGGATACATTGTATCTACTAGGAAAATCTGGTAAAATGCACATTCTAAAATCTTTTTCACCAGAGATTCTGATTCATTATTTTTTATCTTTTCAAGAAGGAGTGGGAAATCTATCATTTTAACAAGCTGCAAGCCAATTCCCATGTTGGTGGACAACTTTAAGAAACATTGAATGTAAGTTATTGAATATAGAGGCAAAAGTGCACATCGTTGAATAGGATTAATACCTTGAAAACATGTTTTGAACTTTATTCATTGCTATTTTTGTTGCATTTTTTCCAGCTGAAAAAGAACATGTTATTTCAACATTCATCAAGAGTGAATTATTTTTTTTTTGTATTTGAAATATCTTGGGTGTGCACATTTATACGAAACAAAGGGAAACAAATTTTTAAAACCTTCTGCATTGAAAGAGCTCCATGCTAACCTCCAGTAACTCCATCTATGTATGGAGTCTTAAGAGCAAGCTTAAATGGCAAGAGAATGAGAAATAATTTGTGTCCTTATTCCTTGTTGAATGGAATTACACAGGTTGGTACACTGTGTCTAAGGGAGGGAATTGCATATGCAGTTTTCAAAGGTTCATTCTGCTCCCAGTTGATGCTTTTCTATTTAAAGGAATAAGGTTAGCCAAGAGCCACAATTTTCACCATTATGTTTTCTCTGAAAATGAAAAATTCTCAGTATTTTCTGTCTCCTTTATTATGCATGAGAAACAATATATAGCATTGAATGAGTCGGTGAAGGATGTGCACCAGTTGAAAAATAAAAGTGATCAAAGCATCATTTGCCCTCTCCCCACACATACACCCAACCTTAAAAATCCTGTCTTACTTCATACACACACTTTTATGCAGAGCAGGGTAAAAAGGAGTAATAGCCAGTTCAGCATCAGCCCAAGTGTATTCAGTTTATTCTTTATTTTAGCACAACCGTGCTCCCTCCCATTCTCAGAATTTCACCAAGTCTAATTAGCATGTCCTGTCACTCTGGTTTTCGTCCTGCAAAGTGGCTCTAAGTCCATGTTGATAGATTTATATCACACCCTTAGAGAAGGAGTCACACGTCTCTGTCTTCCTCATAATTTGGAGAATAAGTAAAGATCTCAAGATTGAAAAAGCTTTTTATAGGTTGCTCTGCATAAGCTTTTAATCTCTTGCTCAGTATATTCCTTTTGGGGGGATGAATTTCATGGAGTTGAAGACTAGAAAAAGAAACCATCTGGTGTGTTGTCCTCCCGGATATTTGTAAATAGTAGTTTGGGTACAGATACTCTGTTTGTATTATTCATAGTAAACACTTAAAATTCAGAAACTGAAGGAGAAAGAGACAACATGGCAATCTTGATTGATGTAACTGGGTTAAGTTCTCCATGAAGAAGTTTTTCATGAAACAGTTATATATGATACCTACTTGCACAATTTCATTTTAACTGGGATGTCACTTGAATAAAGAAAAATTCCTTCCTACCTTGCCTGAAAGACATTAATTTTCTATTAAAAATGTTTATTAATTCAGTATTAGGAAGTTATTTTACTCAGTAATTTTTCAAATATCTCCTTCACACATTTCTTCCTATGGCGGGTGATGGGAGGTTAAAACGATCTTTAAAAAAAGTATTTTGAAATAATTTAAATATAACCCAGCAGTACATTTAATTTACTTCAGTAAATTTACTTTTATTGTTTAGAGTAATATTGGTGTTCCTTATTTGTTGACACTCTGGCTAGGAGTTAGGGGAGAAGACAAAATAAACTGGACACTGGTTTGAACTTGAACTTGAACTTGAATATTCTCTATTAAGTTCAAGGTGTTTTTACTTCTATAGGATGTATTTGTTTAAGATTTCCTGCCTTAGGTTTTTGAAAGAAAAGCAAATATTTATTGAACTCTTAATTTGTGTAAGATATAGTGATATAAGAAACACTCCCTGAGCTCAAAGTTCATAATCTAATTAGAGGCATGACATGCATACAAATAATAACAGAAGAAGATAGCATGTATTAAATATTATAGAGGGATAGGAAAACATTTTAGTAAGAGTTCACATGAGGATGAGCTCACTTCAGGCAAAATCTCATTATTGTAAGCCCACAGGGCTATCCAAATTCTGTTGGTGTACTTAATGTTATTTGGTGCTTTGCTGTTCACCAAGCTCTGGGAAAAATTGCATTGTATTAAATTAATTACCTTTAATTAGTATAATGATTCTCTGGCTTTCTCAGGTTTTATCTTATTTTGACATCAAATTATTAAAAGGATACAGAATTGTTTTTGTGTACATTTCATTCGTGCTTGTGTTTAATGTACATGTGAATAGATACAGCCTGGAAGGAAGGATATAAAATGTGTTATGGTCTTTTATTTTGAAAATTGTCAATGATGTTATCTTTCTAGATACAGGTTTTTTGTTTTTTAAAGTAGAAAATGGTACTGATAGTTTTGCTTTCTCAATCAGGGAAGACATGATTACTGATGTGATTCATTTTGTGATTACTTGATGCAATAAATAGCCTCCATAATAGTACCTTTTCACAGTACTGAAAATTAAAGAAAAATAATGCAGTGAAGTGAATAGCTCCACACTTGGCACACTATAAACCCACAATGAAAGTTCAGTTTGTTGTCTTTTTTTTTGTTCTGCCATGACGAATCTTGAATGTAACAGTTATGTTTGTATAACAAAATCAACTGTGTCATTTTAAGGAGGTGAAATACAAACATACTCAGCAGAGGTCCTTTGAGTCTTGACTGTAATGGAAAGCCCAGCCCTTTCCCCAGTTCCTTCCAGTGCTCACACGGATAAATCCACAGAATTCACTAGCCCATGCTATGATACACTCTCTCCTAAGATCCTGGAATATTCGTTCTTTCCATATGACTCTAAAAACTAAACTGGATCATCTTATTAAAACTGTGTTGTTACAGCTATCTGGTAATTTCATAGGACTTCTCTACTTGAATATGCACAGTTTAATTAATACTCGGTCTTCAAGGTGCTAAGCAACCTTTTCAATGTACAGACTGATCGATTAGTAGTGGTGTACTTGTATACCATACAGTTGACCTCAGACTTTCAAAGCTTCTTTGTGCTAGAAGTGTTATCCCACTGCCAGAAATCCCTCATGCACTATTTTGTAAGGGCCAGAAGCCATGTTAGCCTCAGGTATAACTGTATTCTCACCGCCTACCTCAGTATTTGGCACAGAGAGACTCGTAGTAATTGTCAGATCAACCAATTCATTAATTATTAATTTAAAAATTTTGGTCATAGAGGGGGGGAAAAGCTTTAGTTATCTCTAACTGTGTGGATTCAATATGAAGGAAGAAACAGTAAGGCCTGCTGTGTGTTTCAGTGCTGATCTGTTCTCCCTGGGTCAGGACTGAAACTCCTTCTTACGGAGTCGAGCATGCAGCTGCCCCTCAGCCGTAACTTTTGAATCTCACAGTACAATGAGCTCAGTAATCAATAGGCATCTGATAAGTAACTTAGCTTAAATATAAGAATAAAATAAAATTGTATATTCTTTATTTTTTTAAATGCAAAACAAAAAGAGCTTTTGAACAGTTTTGCATGTAGAAAAATCCAAGGGCTTATTAAAAAACATCTATTTTAAATTTACTGGTTCAAAATTGTTAGAGGACTCCGGGCTGTAATTAGGGAATCAGAATCCCAAATCGGGCCCACTCCCCAAACTGTGATTATCTCTATTTTCTGATACTGTTACCTTCTTTCTAAAGCCACTCAAAGTGGGCAGACAGGGATGAAAACAAGTATTTCCGATGGAATATTTGCAATTGCTTTGAGAACCTCCTGCCTTTTATCATTAACGACTCTTTTTTTTTTTAATGGCTCTTTTAAGGACTCAAGTTTGCTATAAAGTTGATGCAAAAGTTTAATCTGTTTCATCTTAAGTTTCTTCAAGAGACGATTTAGAACAGAAACATTCCTGATCATCATATTTTTCTCAAGGAGTAACTTTCTCTAACTTCCTGACTAGTTTAGATTTCGAATATTCATGTTTAATTTCCACTTCTGCCAAAAAGGACAAGTAAAGAGTGATTTTAATTACCTGATTTTATCTATTGTTGCAGCTTAAGGCAGCTGAATTTTGAATTTTTGTCATTTAAATATATCTTAGGGAAAGAGTTTGTTCCATTCCAATATATTTTAAATGCAGTTTTAAGGATAATATTTAGTGTAAATACATTCTAGGCTGTTAATATGTATGTTTGGAACACTTTAGTGTTTAGGCCCTCTTTATTTCTTTTCTTTTCTCTCTTTTTTTTCCCTTTTCCTTTTCCCTTCCTTCCTTCCTTCCTTCCTTCCTTCCTTCCTTCCTTCCTTCCTTCTTTGTTTTCTTGCTTTCTTCTTGCAACAGTAAAAACTTCCTTATTGACTCACACACTTACACATGTTATAATCCGTCAAGCTCTTCACCTGTGTGCTGTTCAACTATAAACAAATGATCATTTTCCTGGATCTTTCTCTTTCATAATGTCATAATCTCCTCTAGCTTATGCCTATATTCATTTTACCTTTTACTGTCATATCTAGAAGCTATGTACTAGGTTAATGAAAGTACACACCGAACTCCTAGAAGGCTCTCAAGGTTCCCATGTGATAGGGAGACCTAGTACAATACATACAACTGAATAAAACTTTAGTCTGCTTATTTTTTATGACCATTAATGATTTGCTTTATGTCAAAGTAGAAATTCCATATTTCTGCTTCTTTCCCCCCTGTTTTATTGAGATATAATTGACATTAAATTGTGTTAATTTTAGGAGTACAACATGATGATATATGTATATATTGCAAAATGATTACCACAATGAGTTTAGTCAACATCTATCACCTCACAGAGTTACAAATTGTTGTTTGCTTGTAATGTAACCTTTTAAGATTTACTCTTTTAGCAACTTTTAAATATACAATACAGTATTGTTAACTACAGTCAGCATGTTTTGCATTACATTCCCATGATTTACTTATAACTGGAAGTTTGTACCTTTTGAACACCTTCACCCATTTTGGCTGCTCACCCTCCCTGCCTCTGATAACACCCAGTCTGCACTCTCTATGAAGCTGGTATTTTTAGATGCCACATAAAGGTGAGCTCATACAGTATTTGTCTTTGTCTGACTTATTTCCTTTAACATAATGCTCTCAGGATCCATCCATATTGTCAAAAGCAGCAACAATTTCTAATTTTTTTATTTCTGAATAATACCAGGATGCCAAAAAAACATATACACATTTTAAGCGATGTTATCTATGTCTTACTTTTCAAAGTCGAGTTGAATTATGGTAGCAATGTGTAGTATGATGTTGGCTCAAACGATGGCATTAATCAAATGAATGCTAGCGTCACAATGTCACAAGCAGGACAGTCAAAGAAAATGATGGAAGCATGGTTGTCCTTGAAGTAGCACAAGACCACTTGCCAGGACAAAGAGGTGCCATTGAGGTTCCTCGACATTCTCCTGACTTAACACCCCTTGAGTTCTGCTTATGGGGTACCTTAACGGATGTGGTGGTA
Source organism: Lyroderma lyra (assembly GCA_004026885.1). NCBI lineage: Eukaryota > Metazoa > Chordata > Mammalia > Chiroptera > Megadermatidae > Lyroderma > Lyroderma lyra. Next base: position 57,274 of record PVJL010005462.1, on the reverse strand, counting down.
TACCATAGAAAACCAGTTTCACTCGTGGTACTTGGGGAAGAAATCGAAAAGGCTCTGGCAGTGATACAAGTGGACACTTTGGTGAATGTACCTCAAGCAATAGTTCACTGTAATCAGAAGCGTTTGGACTCTAATGGTGAACACTTGAAGCGCCTCTTGTAACTGCAGACATCAAACGTGACCTGTTTCCTCTTCTGTTATCAGTATATATTATTACAATTTTAGTATAATTTTTTCTTTCTTAAAATGTATATGCATTTTTTGGCACACTATTTTATTGTATATATATCTAACATTTTATTTATCTACTTATCTGTTAAAGAACACTCGGGCTGTTTTGTGTCTTGGCTATTGTACATAGTGCTGCAGTGTACAGAGCAATGCACATATCCTTTTGAAATAGTGATTTCATTTCCTTCAGATACATACCCAGAGGGAGAGCAAGAATAGGACGCCTGCCAGCCGGTCTCTGGAGGAGATTGTGGTCATCCCCTAGATGTGTGTTAAATTAGAAGCCTGACCCTCAGGCCTGCTAAAGCTTTTGTTAGAGTTATTATGCAAATAACATTATACTTTTGATGTTTATGTTAATAGGATAAGAATATTGGGAACAATCCTGCCTCTCAAATAATGAGGTGCAATGACAGAATTTGTTCTCCAAGTGTTTTGTGAAATAAAAATGTTGATGTGATGTGCTAATATGTGCAGGATCAAAGCAATCATCATTTTAAAAATGATTTTCAAAATATTCTTTCAAAGATAAAATTGGAGAGGTGGCTTAAATAATATGATTATATAGTGTGCAAAGAATTGTCTTATGTACATTTCTTGAAAATAGGCATTAGAATTATGTATATATTGTTCTTTTAAAAAGTTCCTATGCCTATTATAGTTTCAGTTTTGATTATGTGCCGGTCATACTCTTAGGACACATATCATTTACTAAGGATTAGTGCCAGCTGGGGCAGGTGATGGCTCAGGAATAATTCTTAAGAAGTGCCTGGATTCAATTATTCTTACTTAAATCATTTACTTTGGACATATTTGGTGAGGTACAGTTTTATTTTAGAAGCAAGGTGAGATTTTTCATCTTTAGTTAGAGTCTGCAAATAGTCTGCCAGATTGGTAGAGCCTCACTGAGAGCTCATCAGAAACTTTGCACACTGTAATATGGTTTGATTATAGTGTTAAATAGCAAGCAAACAGACAAGACTATCATTTAGCCAGGTGTGTTTTATGCATATTTTGAATAAAACTTATTTTATTCAAACTTTAAGATAATTTGTTTTGCCCAGAAAGCATATTATATGGGTCTTAGAAAGCAAATAAAATAAATAATATCTATTTGTAATTGATTTTAGTAAAATATTTTTATTAAATATATTAGTTATAATATCCTTAAAGATGATGCAATATTGGACAGTAAGTGGCTATCTTGTTTTTCTCATTTCAGATGCCCAGAGCTGTATTAGAGGTTTTAAGTTAAGAAAATACTTTTTTAAATAAAAATAAGTCATTTTATTTGTGGTGAGGCTTCAGAAAGTTTTCTCCATGCTAATGTGCCTGTGTCCAAGAACAATCACCAAGAAAGATATCTTGGAGAAAAATACTTAGGAGTCACTAATCCAAGAATTACTACTTCTGTTTTACAATTATCTCATGTCTTTGATCCTTTGTTGTATTTAAAATAAATGATTGCATATATGATCATTCTAAAGAGCAATATCCACCTATAGTAATTTTATGGTGGTATCTTTATTATCATCACTTCTCTTGGTTCCTTGTTCTCATTCCAATTCATGATGTCTAAAGTCTCCTGAATGGTGGTAAAGAGAGAAAGCCCAGTGGTTCAATGTCTACATGACTCTGAATCCTTACATAGACTCACAGAACACGTTTCCTTTTTTTCCCAACTCAAGGTACCTGATTTCTGGGTTTTCTGAATAGAGCAAGAGAGGCAACAGAGATTTGCATGTCTGTGTGTTTGTTTAGTTTTCTCTTACTCTGGACTGATGGAAGACGGCAGAAAAAGCAACAGGTGAACGACATTCTCTTGAGAATTCAGACTCTAACACATATGCATATAGGCAGACGTTCTTTTTCTTCATTGTGTCATTCATTGTGGAGCAAACTGCTCCCAAACTGTAAATTTTCTCCCTAGTTTCAATCAACTAGATTCTGATGGAGTCTGCCTTTAATTGCATAATGATTTTCCTATTATAGGGCCATCATAAGGTTGGGAGTTCTGGGCCAGGGCCATTGTGAGTGGCATGTTGTCAGTGCAGTTTCGACTAAGATCTTCAGATTCGTCCTGTGTTTTTTGACTACTCTTACTATCAGAGTAAAGAAAATACTGAATAAACCTTTCCAAAGGGTTTTATCTCTATTAAATACTTTTTAAAGCATTCTCCCCCTAAAATCTGACTTGGACTTCAAGGTCTAGCTGACCTAAACATTTTCAAATTTCTAACTCATTGTCTATTTCTTCCTGTCCTCATGCCAGGTTTTCCCATCGATCAATATTTCCCATTAATGTACACACTATTTCTATCTATCTATTCCCAGTTCTTACCCCAAACAGTAATGCATAGTAGACCTTTCTATACATGTTCACTGAATGAATAAACAGATCACATGTAAATGAATGACTGTAATAACATCTGTGGAGCCTAGAGTTTCAATGAGCATGATGCAGCCTTTACAGTGTATGATGAGCCATCAGGACATGAAAAGTTCTAAGTTACTTCCTCTTCTTCAGTTTTGACTGTCATCTGAATTTGGTGAAAGACAATTATTTTTAAATGTGATAATTATAACTTTGAATGTACTTTATTCCATATTTATTAGTAATAATCACCTTTATTTTTGTGTTTTTTAAAGATTTCTATACTGTTTTGTAGGTCAGAGACAGTTAACTGTAGGTTATATAATGTATAACAAACATTAAATATCTTAATTGTGTAGATTATATATAAGATGTAAATACATCCTAGATAGGAATCCTATAGGAAATTCGCATTATTTTTGTGGTTGGCCACATAAAAGTTCTGAGAAAACTTTCCTATATAAGCTAATTCTATGTGAGAAATCAATCAATCAATACACTGTACAAATTCAGTAGTGCAAAATGCTACTGAATTTGTACAGTGTATTGATTGATTAATTTCAAGCATAATGTAGATAATCTATCTTAAGATGAGCTTATAGTCTTTTGAGAACCCTGACTTCTGGTTCTCAAGATTTATAGATCTGAAATATAATTTGAAAATAAAACAAAGTAAAAGGCATACTGCACTTTTAAAGAATAACACTGTAGAAGGAAATCATGCTTAGTCTCATTTTTGTTATCTACAAAATCCTGTGTTCATAAATATTAAAAAGGAGAGTCTTTCAAATTTCACTTTCATTTTGTTCTAGTTCACTTTTATCTAAAGGGCAGAGAGAGGGGTGTTCATGTTGAAAGATTCTATAGAGATGCTCTGTGCTTTTATAGTCTCTGCATTTCAAGTCTGCCTTATATGCTCTATCTAGGTTTTAGCATCTCTACTATCTCTGCATTTTCTAAAACACTCTTCTATGACAACACAGAAAAACACTAAATATAGAAGCTTTAGGAAATAACTTGTTGACTTGACAGCTACACTGTGTTCTTACATATAGCTCTAATGCTAATGAAGTAAGTTTGGTTATAAGAACACTCTGCTAAAAACACTTTTTCTCATTTTAAAATATAATTTGTATAATTATGTTTATGTATGTGGATTTATGGCATTTTAGAGTCTAAATTTAACTATATCTCTGCTTTTTACAAGTCACAAAAATAATTTACTTAACATTTATTTTTATCTAAGATTCTTATATTGATTTTAATTACTGCTTTATATTAGAAAAACAAGAAGTAGGAAGATTCATGGAAATAAGTAACTTTAAACACACAGAATATACTGTTTTATTGATACCTTAATTAAGGTTTAGTTTGAAATTATAATGTTCTTTTATAAAAAGTTAATTCTAGAAAAATGTTGTAAGGGTATTTTCTTATTAGATATAACTCAACTTTCTGGAACTCAAACAATCTATGTAATATCTTTAGTTTAAAACTGTCATTATTTTTTTTCAAATTATTGACTCAAGAAACCTATTTATTAAAATATTTATTGGTGATGCAACATCTTAGGGTAGAATGAGGAGTTGAGATTTGTGGGGAAAAGATTTACGGAATTGTAAATTTAGTAAGGAAATAAGTTTTCATCCAATTATTTGACTATTCTTGAAGCTTCTGGTCATTTGGATTTGGCTAGTCAGAAAGCCTGGGGTTCAAACAAACGTAATTCCGCCAGCAATCACACATGCTCACCATTGTTTGCTTCAAAATGTAATTAAGGATGAGTGTGTGATACTGCCATTGGGATGTGGTGACATTCCCAGAGAGGAAAACATCCAAACCTCTCTTTCAGTAAATAAATGTTTAATTTTACACACCATTTAATCATTTGTATTATTCCAGGTGCATGGAAATAATGTAGAAAAATAGAATGCATATATTTAGCATATTAGAACTAAGTTTAAAATATAATATTCTTATTGATGTCCTGATAAACTATATTCATTTGAACTTTTATGATTCAAACATTTTTATAACATATTTCTTGCACCTTTTATTTCGCTTTTGACAGTCACATAGTAGTAGTTCAGGTGTTAATTCTTTTTAATGGAAATAAATCAACATTTCTTATGTAGCAGGTAACCAAGAAAGAAAAGAATGAAAATTCATATAATATGGTTTGTATTATGTGCATATAAGCTGAGATACAAATTTTAAGGGTTAATTTCACTGTATGTTTTGTATGCTGATTTTTGCCATTTTTTCTCTTCACTAATCTATTTATTCATACTTTAGAATCAAACCCAGCTTGCTTTACTCTATATTAATGCAATGCAAGCAAAGCACTATGTTCATAGATAGTTGGCTTGAATGGATTCTTCACCATTCCCTTGGGGGAAATATATAATTTATCTCATTGAAGTGAACTTCTAGATACAGAAAAGAATTCCAAAGAAAGGCATTTGGCCACTGAAGTAATAAATTTTACCTCTTTAGTTTATATGAATGTCAGGGAATAGTTTCACCATTTTAAAGAAGCAAAAGTAATTAATAGTATTACACAGTCATTTTCAAATCTAAAAATGAATTATGTGCCATTATGTGCCAGGCACTGTGTCAGACACTACAGGTGTGCAATGAGGAAGAAATTAGACATGATCTCCTGACTCAAATAGCAGACTAAAAAAGGTGCAGAAAGAAGTCGTGGGTGAACCACAAGACTATTGAATCTAGTCTGTGAATGAAAAATGTGACGTGTTTTGAAAGGAAAGGGAGAACATGACATCTTTTTTTTATTAGGCATCTGATTGTCCTCTAGGACAGAACAGCAAACATTTTTTTACATTAGTAAATGTACTACGTGAAAACCACTGATTTTCTATGTTAAGAAGCTATGTACATAGAAAAGAAGGATGTAAATTTTTCCTAACGTATATTTCCAAAGAAGCTACAATATTTTACAGCCCAAATCTGAGACTAATGCTTATCTGAAAAGAGATTTCTACATCAGTCATAAAAGTCACAGTTATCAAAGGTAGAGAGTACTATACGTAGTTATTATAGTATTATTGACTGTATTCCCTATGTTATACTTTGCATCCCTATAACTAGTATATAACTACCAGTTTGTACTTCTTAATCTCTTCCTGTTTGTCACCCATCTGTCCCCGTCCTGTTTTTTTGAATAATGTATTAAAATATCTGAGCATTACCACTATTTTGCCTTACAAAGTATACTTCTTACATTGGTCTTCACCCAGAAGTAGAACACACACACACATACACATTTTTATTATATTCTAATAAGAATATATGATCATAACAGTGTTAATGTTGGCTACAAACAATTCTGTTAAAGTCCTAGGGAATTTGTCATAAGAAGGTAAATGATGTTGTTTTGAGATAGATTTTTCTGTTTAAGAAATTGTTCTTAAAAATGTGTTTTCCTTATTGTATTACAAATTCATCATGCAAGCTATATGATTATGTTGTGGTAATAAGGAATGTATTTTCTCTAAAAATGTGGCAGCTCATTCTTCACTCACAGTGCTGGGGTTAGAGATGTTAGGGAAAAAATACTAGCTATAGCATCCATTAATACACTCAAATTGCCAGCTGATGACCCTGAAACCAGATAAATGAGTAAGAAAGACATAAGAAAAAAATTTTAAAATAATGAAGAAGGAATTCATTTTTTAAACAGCTATAATGTTTAAGATCTAACATTACTTAACCATGAAATTCATAGAATAAGAACTTGCCAAGTGATCTGTTTTTTAAAGGATTTATGTATTAATAGATTAATTTTTAAAAATATTAAACCTAATATGTTAATATAAGTAATTATAATTTTCAAGCAAAGAATTAAGAGTAGCATTGTTTCACATTTTTGTAAATTTCTTTTAACATTTTTTTAATTAAAGTATAGGTGACATACAATATTGTATTAGTTTCAGGTATACAATATAGTGATTTGACATTTATATACCTTATGAAGTGATCACCTTGAGGAGTCTAGTAACCATCTGTCACCATACAGAGTTATTACAATAGTGACCATATTCACTATGCTGTATACATCTCTGTGACTTAATTATTTTATAACTGGAAGTTTGTACTTTTCAATGATCTGTTCTTTTACAGTAAAAACAATGCATTATGATAGATTTATAAAGTTATTATATTGAAAATTTAAGAGTAATTTTCCTTTGTTAAAGAGAAATTTACTAACTGATATAAACTATTTAGCATAAAGTAAAGCAGTACTTACAGCATTTCATTTACAGTGACAAAAATAAGAATTACGAAGGAAGAAAATATGAGAGAAAATCAATTATTTTATTGCCTGAAGAGGGATAATAATTAAAAGTATCAATATACTTAGAAAATAATGAAAGAAACCTGAATATGGATGTGTAGGGGTTTCTTTCTTGAATTTAAACTATTTTTATTAAAATAAAATTACAGTGTAAATCCTATGTCACAGTAAAAGTCTGAATGTAGACACCTTCCTGAGTGTGATTCCTTCTAATACACCTTCATATATGATCGAGTTTAAAACAGTGACTAGAAGTGAATGCTCAGCAGTTGGAAATAAAACGCATCAGGGTTGGGTGAATAAAGTTAACCATGTCCTTCTGATTCACTTCCTCAGAACTCTTTATTTTATATTTATTGGAATATAATCTTTTAATCAAGAAGTACTATAGTGAGATAGAAAGGGATCTGAGTTAACAGAAATCCTGAGCCCTTGTGCTAGCTCTAATCCTTTCTAGCTGTTGGACATAGACATACCAGTGAACATCCCTGAGCCTATTTCTTCACTCCAAAATGAAGGGATTGAAATAGAATGATCCCCGAAATTATGCTTCCTTGATGTTTTAATGCAGTATACTGGCCCATGTGGAAATAGTTTTCTCTTAATCTTTAAAGTTTGACAAATTTTCCTCATGCTTTTCTTGGGTTTAGAGGGAGAGTTCATTACTGTTTAAAAGAGTTCCCTCTGTGCCACAGCTGGCACAGGTGAGAGAAGTTAAAAAAGCAAGCATGTGCACTGTAAGACTTCATCACCTACTCTGCTTAATTACAGAAGTCAGAACTTGAAAATGAGATTTATGAGGATAAGTTGAAATGCAGATATACGTTTCAGGATAATGTAGGGTTGATGATGGGTTATTTTGGAATCTTAAGTTTCCCAGTTCTGCATAAGTAAAGAAGATGGTTGTAAATCCAAAAGGGAAGTGGATTCTCCAGTCTCCTGGTCGATGAGGATTATGTTGATCCTTGCCAAATTCTAAATTTGATAATTAATTATTTTCAGTGTGAGGACTGAGAAAATAACTAGAAGCTAACACGAGCTTTTAAATTAAAATTAATATTAGCCCAAATCTGTGTAAAAATTATGGACTTTATACAACGTATTTACAAAACATTTATTATATTCTTTACTACATGGACTGAAGGACATTCATAACTGATTGATCAAATCTGCCCAAAATGTTAATTAATAAGTACATCAATAGAAATCTAAAGGAAAAGTCTTCTTTATTGTGTATGGTCTATTTTTTAAATTATTTGTTTCAGTGATTGGATGCTTATTTATGAATTTTCAGTGGCTAGATATGATATTTCATATTTTTAGATGCTAACTTAGTGCTTGAATTTGTTTAAAATAATTAGTATTTTGTTTATTGGAAGGATAGTTACATTTTTTAAGGCACAGAGTTTAACATTCAGCATTTAACTTTAGAAAATTATGTAAGTACAGAATGCTGAGGAATGGGCTTGGCAATATATCAAGTGAAGAATATTAAATTAATTAAAGAAAACCTAGGTTTTCTTTTAAAAATATATACTAAGGTGCCAAAAAAATATACACATTTGAAGTGATATCATCTATGTATTAATATTACGTAAATACTAATGGTAACCACTTTGAGCACCTCTTGTAATTGCAGAATTTAGACATGACTTGTATTCATCTTTTGTTATCAGTACATATTGAGTAGTAACAATTTAATATAGTTTTTTTCCTTTCTTAAAACGTGTATATGTTAGTGTTGTACCTTCTATAGATTTTAGGAAAAAAACTGGTAATATTCCTGCTTTACACTCTATTGGTCAGACTTCATACCAAGTATTAATTATAGGAGTATGTTTAATAAAACAGTTGTTTAACTGAAATTAACTCAGCCTATAATTAAGTGGTTGGAAGCTCTCACAACCATGTCTAGTGGACCATACATGCATTTTTTAGTACTCAACAGTACTCAATCATTTGTTTCTTCTGCTAAGCATGATACTCCTTTTCAGCTGAAAATGGAGACTTCTTTTAGTGTCACTCGTTACTTTTAGGGTGAAATTGACTCCAGTCTGCTCTGGAGACAGGTCAGGGGAAATACTTGAAATATAATTAAGGTCAACACAGACATACTGTGCACCCATAATTGTTGTTTATGGCCAGGGTCTATTCTGATTGATTAGTGGTAATGTTCATTCTGAGTAGCTTATCCCCAGTAAGTATATAAATATATATCCCATACTTAAGTTAATCTCTTTGCCCTGCCCACAGTGCCACAGTGATTAATTTCATGATTAATGAGAATTAAGCTGAGGACGTTTTATCTTATCCACTGGACTCAGAGTTGTGAAGACCTACATCTGGAACTATCTTAAAATTAGAATGAGAAAAATCTGTGAACCCAATTTGTGGTAGGTGAAACAAATTTTGGAGATGGCAAAACCAGGCTCTAATGGCAGAATCTGAACCCTGTATCATACTAAACCTGAAGTTTAGATCTACTTCAGTACTTGGTAAAAAAATATACCATATTTCATCATATATAATGGGCACTTTTTTTGCCCAAATCTGTGAGGAAACAATAAGGATGCACATTTTACATGGGTATTGCTAATTCTGTGAATCTATAAATGTTCTTTTATTTATGCTTTTGAATTACAAGTGTTACATAAAATTTCTTGTGCCATAATATGTTAAAGAATAAATGCTAAGATTTCTTTGTAATACCAAAAAAGTACCTAAATATAAACAAATAAAAATTTGAATTAAAAAATTAAAATGAAATTTTTTCCCTGAAAGTTGAGGCCAAAAACGTGGGGGTATGCATTATACACGGCAAAATATGGTAGTTAAGTTTTGCTTAAAGCCAGAACCAAAAGGCTGCTGAGTCATCATGTGAAAAACAAGCACACAAAACAAAACCTGAGGTTGTTTACTTAGAAAAGAGAAAGAGAAACATGTTACTTATATATGATTGATCTGTTGTTGGACACCTCTTCATTATTTAGAGGGTATGAAGGGTACATATGGATAGAACTTTGAGGTAGACAGATCTGCAATTGAAGAAAGGGAGAATATCTTCACAATTTTAGTTGCCCAATAATAAAATAAGTTGTCTGTAATAATAAATGCTAAAAGAGAGTCTGGATTATAAAGAAGATTATATTGGGTTGAAGGATTCACTGTCACTAAAATCCTTAAAATTTCCTAAATAATTACTGAGTTGGAGATTGTATCAGCCACTTTATATACTTGGCCTGCAAAGTCAGTACTGTAACTAAATGAAGTAAGCAGGGAGCAGTGAAGTTGAATAACTTTCCCAAGGAGAGAAATAGTAGAAGTAGCAGTGATAGGAATGAAACCCAGTGTATCTGTCTGAATTTGTAACTTTGTTAACTCTCCACTGACATTCAACAATACCTGGATTTTTATGGATTCAAAGCAATTATAAAACCCTGTATGTTACCAATATTTTAGCAGTGATTTACATAAAAAGAAAAATAAACTAATGTAGTCCAAAAATAAATTATCTTTGATTTATGGACAGTAGCATTTTATGGAACCTCTAAAAATACACTAAAAAAACTTTAATACGTAAATTCCATGGTGACTAAATGGTGCCATTCCTATATAAGTATAATTGGACTATGAGGCTTATATAACTCCATCAATACTAAAAGAAAAAAAATCAAACCACAATTAGTCATAAAAATACAAAACAAATACTTCATCATTTCTGAGAAAGCTTAACAAAATATGAATTCAAGAGCTAAATTCTCCCAAGAGTTCTATTTAACAGTACTTTTTTGAGAATTCAGATCCTGTGGCTACATGGAAGAGAAATTTCTTGCTGTAAATGAGGTCCTAATAAAAAGTGTACAGAGGAATTCTGGCTGATAATTACATCGCTAATTTATTGCCTCTCACTATGTGTCTAAAAGTGAAGACAATATCATTACAATATCATTCAAAAAATTTTACTAGTGCAGATGATTGTATAAGCCCTCTGTTTGAAGTCATGTTTTATAATGTGAGAAATATTACACATGGTAGATTATAGGACTGATATAGTTAAGAAAACACTTTTTCCTATATAATGGCTAGCTTGAAAACATTTTCAGTGTAATAATTTCTCAGTTCTTTAAAAGCAGATGTCTAAAAGCAAAGTCATTATGTGGTTCATTTGATCAAATTTGTGGTCAAGCACACCCAGTTTTTTTTTTATCACCCTGTTATCTGCTGGGTGAATTTCTTAACCCTTGCAAGTCTCTGTTTTCTCATCTGGTCATGGGGATCCTAATGTTTACCTACTTCAGAGTTATTATTGGAATTAAATAATATCATCTTAAACCTCTCTGCACGTCCAGAGAGGTGCTGAGTCCACGGTGGCTGCCTCCCTGGCTCTTACCCTCCGAACTCTCTGCTGCTTCTTTGACTTCCACAAACCTAATCTCAAAATTAATGGAAAACAACTATCTCCTTAACACAAGCCAGATTTTAGGCGCATGTTTGGGTGTATAAGCTAAGCTATTGTCAATCACATGAAGCATGTACAAAGAGGTTGCATAATAAAAATAGTGAGAATAAATGGGAGTCCACTTTTAAATCCAAACTCTATTTGCTCTTTTTACCATCCCACTTTATTTTGGACCCTTTCTGTGCTCCTTTCAGTACAAGACATGTTACCTGAATGCCACAGCTTTTCTTAGTTGTATTGCAAAGTATTAATAGTTATTTTACATATAAAGTATTTCACTGCCAAATTTGAACCTGAAGCATTGGGTCTTCCCTAATTTGGCTAAGTCTCTGAAGTGCTTAACTGCACTGGAAACATATTACCTCCTAGGTATAGAGAGCCTCAGAGCTGTTGCTATAACACGGTAAATTAAGAAAAAAGAAATTAAATCAAACCTCATTAGCTCAGGCCCTAAATGTTTTGTAAGCAGATAGCAATTCCCTTGAAATGAAGAACTGAGGAATAGACCACAAATAAATTAAATGATTATTCTCCTCTGACCACATAGAAATAGAAAGTAATAGTCGTAAGTGCAACCTAAGAAGATTTAGGATGCTAGAATTTTGGCTAATTTATGAGTATATACTTTTCTAGTTTAAGACAAGCTTTACAAGTACAGAGCTACATTTTCTCTTGATTTTGTGATCCACTCTATCTAAAACCAGTATGGATTAAAAGTACATTTGTAGGTCACATATATCAAAGCATAAAAATAATTAAACTTACATATTTATTTTGTATATATTTTAATTATTGCTCATTGATTACAGATGTTGAATACACACAGGATAAGTCAGTACCCTGGCAACATGAAAAAACATTTCAGATCAACAGAAAATAAAAAAGAATACATATCCATCAGCTTTTTCTCCACACCCAACAAAATGAGAACAGAAATATTTAGTTCCTGGAAGTTTTAAATTGCCAGAGAAACAAAGGAATAAAGTTACACATCCGTTTTTTTAAAACCATGTATGAGATCTATCTGTGTGACAGATGAAACCAAAACCACTATTTTTTCCAGTGTTTTCTAAAAGCAGCAATTCTTGAAATGCAATTTTATTTTGTTCTAGTGATACTAGAAGACATTCTATGTCACCACCAGTCATATACTGCATATGCTTTTGTCTTCAAAGTCTGTTTTTTATTAGCTTAAAACTCGGAGCTGTTAAATGGAACTTCCATGAATGTCCCCTGCTCTGTACCCGGGGAAAACATACTTTTAATTGGATGATGGCAGAGGAGAGAGAAAAAGGAGAAAGCTTTTAAATTTTTGGGGTAGTTCAGATAAGAAAAATACTGGATGCTTCAGCAAAATTGTCAACCCTCTGAGATTCAGCTTTGACTATTATTGCTAATGCAATGCTTTTTATTATTACTAATGTAATGTGGACAGTAAATTAGATCTTGAACACGTTAGGGGTCAGATACTGTACCCTTTTATATTCATGTGAAACCCTAACAGGTTTCAGTGGGAAATGGGCCTGGTTATTTGAAAGCAGTTTCCCCATGATTTTTCTACCCTAAATCTGATGCAATGAAGGCAATCGGAAGAAATAGGTGTCAAAAATTTATTAGTAATAATATCTATTATTAGGCACTTTGTCAGTTACAGAGATTGATACCACATATCATTGCATTATATCTGCAGAATAAAATACGTTTAATTGTATATGTAAAAATCTATTAAAGAATCTTCAAAATTTAATTTAATTGCAATTTCAGAGAAAAAAAATGACTGCTTCAATTTATGTTTCACACAGTAGCATGTTGAATAAAATTTTGAATTTGGTTATGTCAAATGGTCAAACATGCTCATTCTAATAACGGGAGTAATTTATTCTCTATAAAATCTATAAGAACTATTATAATTGTAAATTAATTTTAATTTACATCTTCTTGACTTTTACAAACCTTCTGTCTCTTGGTTTTTTCTCTCTCTTTTTTGCTTGTTTGCGTGTTTCCTTTTAGGTTTTATTTGGTTCAGTTTATTTTGGTTTTCAATTTCTGGTTTATTATCTTGGAAAATATTCACCAGGGTAGAGGCTTCCAACAAGTGATATTCGGAGGCAGCCCACTGCGTAGTGGTCCTGGGTGGTCGAATTTCCAATGTGCGTCTTGAGCTACCTCTCGTGCAAGCTGGGCGGAACCCCATGCTTTCTAGCTATAAGATGCCAAGTTTCCTAAGTCCCTGTAAGGATGCATTTAAAGATGTATTTGTCAGAGTTCATTACATGTTTGTTACTTTGTTTCATTTCTTTTTCATTTTTTTACAAATGGACAGATTACCATGGTCTTCAGACCACAAAAACAAAAAACAAAAAAGCAACAACCAGATTTAAAAAAAAGAATTGGATGCTGTTGTACAAAATGTAAGCCAACAATGGAATATTTGGAAAAGGGATTTCATTCACTCATTTATTCAGGAAAATATTTATTGAGATCATATTATTGTGTCTAAGATGGTGCTAGGTGCTGGGAATACATAAGTAAACAATAACAACAAAACAAAAGCAAGAATAACTACCTCCAGCCTGCTGTAATTTAATTTAGGACATCTCAGAATTGTTCTCTTGACAATACTGGTAGCACAAATAAGTACTGGTGACTTTTCTCAAGTAAGATTATTTTGTATAATCTTTTTGAGTGAATTAGATCATCAAGAATTTTAATAAAAATTGATGTATTCATATTGTAAATATTCATGGGTATGTGCAATGAGAAACATTGTAGTAATTGCTGAAATACAAAGAGGTAAAATTAAAGATAAAATTAAAGATTACAATTAAAGAAAAACATTAAAATTAAATTCTATGTTATTTCATGACCTATACCAAAACAATTAACATTAATCAATGGTCAGTTGCCAAATACGTCTTATAGTAATGCAAAAGATACCCCAAAACATGATAGAGTTTTATTAGAAAAATATTAGCATGAAAACTGTGGCCATTAAATTAAAAACAACAAAGAGAGAACTAATTGGTAACACCTTTTACTAGCATTAAATTAAATTTTGTAGCATCTTATTTGAAACAGTATGATATGTTAATTATTTGACTGAATAATGAAATGCAATGTGTAAAATTTCTAATTTCTTGTAACAGTTTAAAGATTAATAAATATCTTTTAAAAACTTTAAAGTTTATAAATAGATATTTATTTTTTTTTAGTGCGTTGATAAGAGTTCTTGAGTTGTCTTAATCCTGCAGTGGCTACATGCCCATCATCTTTAATTTTTCAGGCATCTTGGAAGTCCTCCTTATATCCTCATAATTTTTTTCATAATTACATTTATTAATGGGAAGTTACAAAGGAACATGGATTTTTTACAATTTATTTTCAATTATAGTTAACATCTAATATTATATTAGTTGCAGCTGTACAACATAGTGATTAGACTTTATACACTTTAGGGAGTGATCAGCCCAGTAACCCATCTGCCATCATACGTAGTTATTACAATATTATTGACTGTATTTTCTATACTGTACTTTGCATCCCCAGAATATTTTTATAACTGATAATGTGTACTTCTCAATCTCTTTCAATTCACAAAGTTTCTCTTAATATAATCAATAAGACTATGAATAGACACTAATTGTTATTGAATTATTGCATTTTCTTGAAAATCGATGACTATTCTAGTTTTAGTATATTTGGGAGACTTTTAATTATATATTTATTTTTCAAATAGTGCTTAAGGAAAGTAACTTGATCTAAATTATTTATAAGGTAATTGTTTATTTTTAAGTAAAGATTATCCCAATCTATTATCGTAATTTACATAACCTTAGATAAAAACTTCACTGAGTAAATTCTATCTAAATTATCATAAATCCAAAAAATGATCATATAATGAAAACTAGTTACTTTGTGATTTCTTCAGAGAAATGCTTTTGCAAAGCCAATTTTACTTACTATTTTAGTATTGAAGGACCCCAATATATGTCGAATAAAAGACCGCTTTTTCACATATGTTCAGATTGTAGCTCTTTTATGTAGAACAAAAATGCATTGCCATAATAAATCACCTCTGCTACTCATTATTAGAGATTATAATGAATAGTATTAGAAATGACCAAATATCACATCGGCTTCTAATTAGTCCACTTTATGAATGTATGTTGATTCGGTTATAAAGATACTTAGTGGTAACAACATGGTTTGGATGCTATTTTATATTAGTGAAATGATAATAATAGACTATTTTTATAAATGCTGGCAGAACACTTGCTTGAGGAAGTTTCATGTAGTGTATACAGGATGTTCTATTTTAGTCTCTTTAACTTTTACAAAGTAAAATCTGAAATTGTTTTACATTTCTACAAGGATATATTAGTTTAAAGTTCATAGGAGACAAGAATATAATACACATAGTGTTCGTCTGTTCAGTAGCAAAAAAGGTCAAAAAGCTAAATGAATATGCCTGTAAGTCTATAAGTAAAAAATAGATCTTATAAGCAGAGAGACATGAAGATATTTAATTTTAAACAGGTAGCACTGTGGAACCTTAGCTTAAACATACCATTTGTAAAATACATTTCCTATGTGGTCTGTCGGTAATTGTTATGCATTTTAGTTGCAGGTAGTGAATTGAAGGGTCAGGTACTTACACCGTAGTGTCTTTGCTGGAGACATCTTTGCCACAAGCATTTTTGCTGAATAACCAATTGTTCACAAGGAAATGTTGCCATAAGAAAACAATGGTAAAATTGCAGCAAATAGAAGAGTCATTAAAAATGAATAACACAATTAAACGTGTTATTTCAAAAAATAAAATGTTTGAATATTTTTAAAATGTATGCTGATTCCTGGCAATACTGTGCCAATAACTAATTTTATTTTGTGGCTTGTGTGAAGGCACCTGTCTTCAGTCTATGGAAAAATGTGAGTTCAGTTTTCACCCTCCTAAGAGGCTCCTCAGAACCACTTTTTCCTCTTCATGAAGTACGTTTCAAAATAAGAAATCAAGTAACTCTTGGAGCAAAATCTCATCTGGAAGAAACGTTAACAATTTAAAACCACCAATATTGAACTGTTTTCTGCCCCACTTTGTCATGGAAAAATGAAACAGATTTTTAAAAATATTGTCATCCAGTTATGTTATTTATTTTAACTTATTTTACTGCAAAATTGCCTTACAACAAATGAGTTATGCACCAAAAGTGTTTATGGCAGAATCGTTTGTGGCAAAGATACTAAGGTGAAAGTACCTAAAATTGTGGATTGGTATGTTCAGAAAGGATATATATCACTTTAAATAGACCTTACTCTAGGAAGTAAAGCAAGATGTTGTTATAGTCATTCCCAGGGTTAAGGTAACAAAAAAAATGATTATGTTAATAGAGGAAATCAAACAATATTTAATATGAAGTGTTTTAATATTTTTAATTTTTTAAAAATGGTAATTTTGTTAAGTGGTGTTTCAATTTGTCAAGGTATTCAATTTACAAGGTAATTGTAAAGGTGTTCAATTGTAGAGACATTGAATACAAACTACTTTTTTTCTTGACAAAAACTTAATTTTTTTTTATTGTTAGACTCACTGGGGTGACATTAGTTAGCAAAGATTACATAGGTTCCAGGTGTGCAATTCTACTAAATAAAGGTGATGGAAAGAGAACTCCCACTAGGTGGTGAACTTATTATACAACAAGTTGAGAATACAAACTATTTTAGACTTGTATAACTATAATTCCTTAAACTTTGAAACTCTGATAAATGTAATGGATTTCTCCTCCAGAAAATTACATGTACACTTACGAAAAAAATTTATAAACCATTTGTGAAGAATCATTGACTAGTGTTACCTACCTGTAATACACATACCTATTTTCAGCACCTAGATTAGAAACTCCAGTGTAAGTAGGGGAGATTTCTTTTACTTCTTTATGTACAAATAGAGTATTGATTCTAATTTTAATTCATTGAAGAAGATGGCTTTGTGGCTTAAGACTACATATTGGTAATGAATGCTCATCACTATTAATAAAATATGTGAAAATTACACCCTGACTTTAAGATTTCTATTGATTGTTTTCATTTGTAATAGAGGGAAAATAATATTCCACTTGACTGTATGTGACAATATTTTTTTCAGAAGAAAACATTTATAAAAATCAAGTTTGAAAAAAATTAGACATTTACTGCTTGTTCCCTCACCTGGGCACATTATTATTATTATTATTATTATTATTATTATTATTATTACTACTTTTTTTTGGCTTGTGACAAAACACATTTTCCGTTAATATACTCATTCATATGGCACACACATCTAAGAGAATAGTAAATGAAGGTTTTATCTAAACTCCCTCCTCTTTTATATTTCATTTTCATCCTTCTAGGGAATGATTTCTTCCATGCACTCATCAGGGTTCCACCCATTCTCATTTATATTCTTCATCTCCAGGCTTACTTGTGTGGTATATATAGGCAAGTCGTTTTTTGTTACTCAGTGTGTGTCCCCGGCAAAACTGCAACACTTGAAAACAAGGATCATGTTTTCACTACATCGTTGGACGCAGTTTTGGACCCATAGTAGATATTTTGCCAATAATGAATAAATTACTAATTGAGAGAGAGAACTCCCTGAATTAGAAGTTTTAAAAAATAAAATGAAGAATCGTTTTGGTAAACCACCACTCAGTGTCCGAAAGACTAATAAGGTAAATTAACTCAAATTTTGCAAAAGAAAATTCTCCTTTCCAAAAAAAAAAAAAACAACTAAAAATCTATTTTTCTAAACTTGCCTTAGAAATTGAGAGTGTGTTCTGCTTATGAATGCAAAATTATTTTAAAAATCCATCATTAGCAATTTTGTCAGTAATTCATGACACACTGCACTTGAATGGTATTTTATAAGGAGAAAAGGTTTGATTAAATATATACTATAGTTAATACTACACACACACACACACACACACACACACACTGGATTAAAGGATTTTATGTCTGGATTCAGTTAGGATCTAAATATATGTTGAGTTTTCTTTCCACTTTGCATTAAATAATATAATTATGATATTTAATAGTATGTATTTACAGAGTTAAAAAGTGTCAACAATATTTTTTCCCAGTGTACAACAATCATGAAGTAGGGTACATTGCACATAGAAATGTTTACAGTTTATTGATTAAAATATTTAGTAATTACTTGCCATGCTATGCACAATTTGTAAAGTATAAATTTCTTTTGCCATGTCTTTATCTTAACACTTTGAAAAGAAACATTTTCTATTGTTCCTCAAATGTCATTCCTTTTTTTCTGGCGATGTGATATTTCTTTTTTTTGCTTTTTGGTATGTGGGTAGTTCCCTGGCTGGGAATCGAACCCAGGCCGCAGCGCTGACAGCACCAGTGCTGAAGCCTTAAGCCACTGCACCACCAGGGAACTCCCTGATTTTTCATTTTATTTTCAATTGATGGTTTTGAAGTTAAAAAGTGTCTTTTCCTCTACATTTCTAGAGACTATGACCCTTAATTTTCAGGCCCTTTAATGCAAAATTGATTATTTTGTCTTGATTAGCTATTAAAAAATCAATTATACTCTTCATAGAAAAATTGCAAGAATATTTTTAAAAACCCTTGTGCAATAGCTAAAAATCTAATGACAACAGTAGTGTACAAAAACTTGAGGATAAATATATTAATTATAGCATATTGATGTAATGGAATAGCACAAATCAATGAAAATGAATCACAAATACAAAAAACATGGATAAATCCCATAAACATATGGTAAGTGAAAGAAGCCAGACATCAATTCGTATTTTACAATTTCATTTAAAAAAAAATTTAAATGGCCAATTCATCTATGGTCTTATATACATCAGAAGAGTGTTTACTCTGGGAACAGTATAGTTGACAGGAAGTGGGAATAAAGAATCCTCTGGATGGTTACGTTCTTTTTTTTTTTTTATCTAAGTGTTGCTTATACAAGTATACTTATTTTGTGAAAATTTTATGAACTTTACAATATGAAATTTGTACTCTTTCATGGAGTTAATACTTTATTTAAAAGTTTTCTTAAAAAGTAACATATCATCATTGTACTGTATATCACTTAAGCCTAATATTCATGCAATAGAATAGTGTTATATAATTACTCTGCATTAATCTTAATGTATGTTGAATTAAACATATACCTTGATCTAGTTTTACTTTCTTCAATGGGACATTCTTAATGTATTATAACTATCGTTGCTCTTTTTAAAAAGTGAACAAAAATATCAATTGGGAATTAGCTATATTTAATTACATGAAATTACAAAATAGCTTGTCAGTGATTGTTTATAAGTTTTTGGTCTGTTTTTGTTAGTTAAAAACTAACGGGTTTCTTCTAATAGTTGAATACACTTTTTAGTTTCAAATCTATTTTCAGAAAATTCTATAACTGGATGTTCTATCTAGAATTTTAAAAATATTGCTTTTCCTATTGGTGTTTTTTTTATTACAAACCAATCAACATCAGATTTTTAATAACGAACATTTATATGAATTCCACTCTAACCATATTTTATTAAAAGTTAGTAAAAATGTATTGCTTTATTCCTTATAAGTAATTTAGAATGCTGATGTCTGTCCTGCATTTTTTTCTGTCATAAAAGCCAATGAAGTGGCAAAATATATATTAAGAAAAATACCCTAAGACAACTGAAGAGTTGAATCCATTATGCACATACTACTTTGGTGAGATATAAATAGTGGATGATCTGTAACCACGGATATCCACTTGGATATTTACCAGGAAATGAGTTAATGAGCGTTCTGCAATAGCATTAAGAAGACAACAATACTAAAATTAAGTTATCTAATCTACTATAATAGAATTACAGTGTGCTGATTTTACCTTGGATATGGAAGAAATTGCTACAATTTTTGAAGTTGAAGATGTGTATGTTGAAGGGAAAGTACCTCATTTTTTTGACATTTAAAAAATTTTTTTCTTCCAAAACACTACCTCGTGGATATGCCTTAGAACACTGGATTTTGAGGATCGGTATGTCCACACATGCTGTTTGTAGCATGAGGTTCGACTTGCCTGGCCACAGTCATTGCATTGTAAGAGGGAAAGAAAAACAGCCAAAAACCAGCATAACAAATTTGCCATCTCTCAGTCTAAACCTTGCATCTCGGAAAATTTAAGACATTATTTACCTACTCTTTCTCTAAGCCTTTCTTTTAACACCGATTAGAATACTTTGTATGGCTTCTTACAACACAGTTTTGCATGTATTATCATGACTCTGAAATAAGATTTGTTGTTGTTACTTAATCTTATTAGTATGGAAGCTTCTAACTGAAGATGGCATTCCACATTCTGTGTTGTTTCTGAGATGCTTCATTAAATTGCTTTTTTTCTGTATCTGAGATTGATAATTTGGAACAACCTTTCCCTAAAATGGAAGGAGCCCTTTCTTTTAGATAAGAGTCTTTCTACTTATTTAACATATGCTTTTTAATTTACTAGGAGTGCAGAATTAATATTAAAGGTGCAGAATAAACACAATAAACACATCTCAATTTAATGTAAGTTCAAATTCCTTACCTGTTACTAAAGCATTGTCAGAATAAGCCATCTAAAACCAAGTGAGTTCAAAATTAAAATGTTACTTTGAGGAAAGGTTGGTTTGTTATTTAACCTAGATACAGATTCATACTCTGTCTCATCTATCATCTATCTATCTATCTATCTATCTATCTATCATCTCTCTATCATCTACCTCTATTTCTATATTTACCGTTTTCCCTCCCACCCTACCAGGAGACTTTAAAAAAGTAAACTGTAATGCTGAGATTTCTATGTCAAGGTTAAAAAGAACCGCTTCAGAAATTAGAGGTGTCACTCATGTTGAGAAACTTTTTAAGAGATCTCTGGAGGCATTTGCCAACCTATTCGCTTAGTACATGGAAAAATAAATTGAAAAAGAAAAGCCCTGAAGTGAAGCAGCCTGACTATGTCTGCAAAGCGACTGCCATTTCTAAAAGAACATAATTTCTTTTATCAACAAACAAGCAGAAAGTAAAAAAATGGGTATGTAATAATATTACCTTATTTATGATATTTACGTACAAGTTGTGCAATGTAAACTAGAGCAAATGACTTTAAACATGACATTTATATGGATAAAAATCTTGGCAAATAATTTGTAGCACTTTTTTGCAAAATGTGTGGCTGGCATCTAGGAATAGAATTATCCAGATATGGATTAAGAAACTAACATTGTTAATTTGAAACTCCTACCTGTGCATCCACTTGAAATGCATTCCAACATGTACTTGATAGTAACATATTAGAAACAGGTCTTTTATTTTAGTTTGAGAGACTTCTGCTTTCAGTTTTGACAGACTTTTTTCTCACTCCATGGACATTTTCAAACTTTCTTCATTTGAATTATGACAATGTTTTATTTCATTCATTTTACGAGCACATGTTCAAAGGGGTTATAGATCGTTGTAGACGTAACCTATCAAAAAGCCTCATTATTGGTGTGTGCTTATGACATTTTCCTTACTAAAAACTTAAGAGGTACAACTATTGTCTGAGAGTGTGTTTAATTATGAACAAGGAAGATAAAATAAGATTTTAATATTTCAGATTGTTATGACAATGTTAAAAGGCTGTATTTTATTAAGTGACATTTCTAACACACTTTACAACGATGAGATTAATTATGCCCCAGGAGTATTTTGGTGCAAGTAAATTACAAGTGATTGATGTTCCCATTAAACAAAATAACTGGAACAAAATGGCAGTTATATTTTCCTCTTCTCAATGAATATTTTGAAAAATGTTAATTCATGGCTAGAAATATAGACATTCTGCAATTATCCAGATATTATAACATTTTTATACCTATAAAAGCTACTGTTTTCTAGTGGTGACCTATTTGTCTTGTGAATCAAGAGGCAGAATAAAGACTAACCCATTACTGACAAGAGAAATTGCTACTAGATGTTCATCATTACAATTGCCTGTTGTTGTAAGAGCTTTCACATATTCTTTTATTTCTAAACAAGGCCTAGAAATGTGGTATGTAGTGTATCATATTACCAAAGGCATCCAGTATAAATCCTGAGAAGGGTCTATTGAATGAAGTAGTCAATAGGTGATTGTCAATTTATAAGATTTTTTCTACGATAAAGTTATTTACACATTAATTTAGATAGTTTTGTACTGTCTGTATCCCATCAACCCCTTCCCAAAAAACCCCATAATTTATTGTAATTCTTACCTTTTAAGGCTTTTGAAATAATAAATAAGATAATGTCTTTAATTCTCATTTTATGGACTTGGAGATAAATCAACACAATCCAAGTTTACTATAGCTCATGGTCAGTAATTATCCTATCCCTTGATTAAAGCAACCATTTCCCATATTTTAACGGAAGTGTCAAATCAAAAGAGAAATCCAGAGAGTGTGACCTCCATCTTAGTTGTTTGGGGAACCTGTCACGAATTGAGAAGAGAATGAGATTTTATCCTACTTGCTAGCTTACAACTTAGCTGGGCGGTCTCACCGATGCTGGATGAAGATATAAGACTCCTGAGACAGAGACAAAGAACTTTATTATTTGGACTCGTAGCCAGAGTATCAGTGTTGTCTTGTATGAGTTCCCTAGCTCTAAATCCCACCGGGAGGCACAAAAAGTGGCAGGTCATACCTGTACATAACTGTCTTACTATTGCAGGAGAGGAACCCTGACCCCAGGGACATAAATCTTTTATAATGGTCAGTAAACATGCTCACCCTTGGCCCTGAAGAGAAACATTATTTTTATTGTGCTGGGAAGTAAGCATGCCTGCCCTTCGGTCCAGAAAAAGACACTATTTCTATCTTCAAATGTTTGTTATACCCATTTGAAAAAATAGTCCAGAAAATAAGGACAATCAGTGCTTTGCTTGCAAGACATGCAGAAACATGAAAAATCAGAGGGTATTTTCTCTCAACAAAATCTACAGAGACAAGTAAGAAGACCACCTATTTTATTATTATTATCATTTCCTATCAACCCTAGGTATATAAGCTGATCACTTCAGCAACAAGAAACCAAAATTGGAAACATTTAAGGAATAAAAAGAGGAAGATTGAATTATGTGAATCCATTAATACAATGATCATATCGATTTTAAAAGTTTTAAGCTAATTTTTGCTTTTTAGAGGTGGTTAAGAGAATTTGGTCAACTCAAAATAATATCTTAGATACACTAATTAATTTTTCCATGCATATTTAGGCTCTCATACGTAAAAAGTTAAGCACAAGGAAATAAAAAGTAACTACAAAATTTGCAGAAAATATGCTAGCAAATGTTCTGCATTTAATGTCTCTAAATGTTCTATCCTTTATTGAATTTATGTAAATTTTTCTATCTAACATTTACTTGAGATAGACTCATGATTTAATTAAAGGAATAGTGTTTGCGGCAAAGAATTGGAAAGCAATATTTAGCTCTAGTACGTAATTAGCCCCTGAATTAAAGGTCTGATCATTTTTCTGATTTCACACTAAAATGAACAAAGCGACTTGCCAGATAGATATTTTTCATTTAAAGCTGGTAAAGTTTCTTAATGATTTTGTTATTTACAAGTCTCCTAAGGTGTGTATGGTTATTCAAAATGCAAAGCATTCAAAGCAGTTGATTTTTGAGAATCATCTTTGGCAACACAGGGTAATGTTTCAATTTCTCTATCTAACAGCAATAAACCAAAGTAAATCCACCCCCATCCCCAATAAAGTCCAAGTTGAATTGTACCTTCTACATAAGCATTGTGCTGAATGTACTTATTTTCCTAAGAATTAATTTTGAATATTAAATTTATGTGATCGATAAATATTTCTTTTTTAAAACTCTTTAAGAACACTTATAAAAGGCTTTCTCTGTATATAGCCTATAATCTTTAAAGGAGCTACAGGAGTATCATATAAAGAACAGTTTTTAAATAAAGTAGTACTTATTAATACTACTGGTGTATTATAGAATGGTCCCTTCATACTTTTTTCTAAAAAGCTTTTTATTTGGATGAAGATTTATAAACATTCTTTGGTATTTTATTTCATTACTTCCTTTCTTCAGATAATCATATTTTTTCCCTTTTGTCCCTTTTACATGACTCTGAGGTTTCAGTTTAAAGAAGAGTAAGTCTACATAGGCAGGTAGGACCGATTCACACCCAGACCTGTGTGATTACAAAGGTCTATTACTTTTTACCACTTTACTTCATTTCTGTTTACTTCATTTCATGACTTCAAGTTTAGAGATTTTTCCTGGCATGAGACAGCATGTAGCAGTCTCTGTGGGCTTTGGCATCTGCTTCCCACACCACCATTTCCACCTTTGACCAGAGTTTATTAATAAATATAAAATGTTTCATAAAAGCATAAATATTTGATTGGCTAATTTTATTTTTAATTTGCCTTGTTATTAACAAAGGATTAGAAGACACTTAGATTAGAATATGTTTGCTGCATTTCCTTCTTATTGTAATATTTCAAATTATAAAAGCAAGGTTGTCAAGACTGAGACAATTAGCACAATTTTTTATTCTGTTACCTTTCAGCAGTTTATACTGTCACTTCTGCAACACCGACTGCACAAAACTTTTGAGACACTTTTTTTTGCTCTGTGTGTGTTTGTGTGTGTGTGTATGTGTATGTATATACTGAGGGTGCCAAAAAACATATACACATTTTAAGAAATCTTATCTATGTAGTACGTAACTACTAGTAGTAATCACTTTGAACACCTCTTGTAATCGCAGAAGTCAAACGTAACTTGTATTCATCTTTTGTTGTCGGTCTATATTGAGTATTACAATTTTAATGCAGTTTTTTCCTGTATTAAAATGTGTACACATTTTTGGCATCCTATATATGAATGTATGTATATCTTCCCTCACATTTAATGTCATAATGGGATTACTGTAAAAATATGATTTTAAAAATATTGTTTTGGCAATGCAATAATAAGAAAACAAATAACTTGGTTAAAAAATAAGCAGAGGAACTGAGTAGATGTTTTTACAAAGAAGACATCCAAATGGCCAAAACACATGTAAAAGGGTGCTCAGTATCAGTAACGATCAGGAAAATGCAAATCAAATCCACGGTTAGATATCACATCACATCTGTTCATTTCATTATTATCAAACAAGTCATGAGATAGCAAATGTCAAGGATAATAAAAAAAATGGAAGTGTAGTTCACATGCTGTTGGGAATGTACTTTGGTACCGCTATTATGGAAAACAGTATGGAATTTCTTCCAAAAATTAAAAGTAGAAATCAGAGTCTCAAAGAAATATCTGCACTCACTCATGTGCATTGCAGCACTATTCACAATAGCCAAGATATGGAAACAATCTATGTGTTCATAAACAAATGAATCGATAAAGAAAATGTCATACTCACACACACACACGCACGCACACACACACGCACACACACATGCATGCGCGCACACACACACACGCGTACGCACACACGCACACACACGCGCACACACACACGCACACGCACGCACACTCACGCGCGCACTCGCACACGCACACACACGCGCGCATGCACAAACACACGCACACACGCAAACGCACACGCACTCACACATGCGCACACACATACACGCACACGCACACACTCACACATGCACACACGCACACGCACACACACACACGAATATTACTATTTAGAATAATGTAAACAGAAGGATGTTTTCTAGGGGATGGGGAGTGGGGCCATGAGGAAATATTGGTCAAAGGGTACAAAGTTTGTTATGCAAAATGAAAAACTTCTGGAGATTTAATATACAATCTAATAATTACAGTTAATAATGCTCTAATGTATACTTGAAATTTGCTGAGAGAGTAAATCTTAAATGTTCTCATAATGAAAAATATTGCAACTTTGTAAAGAATGGATAGTAATTAGCTTGATAGTGGTAATTATTTCACCATGTATAGATATATCAAAATAGTACACTGTATACCTTAAATAGATATAATCTTATTTGTAAATTATACTTCAATTAGAGCTGGCAAAAAAATTTCTTTGAAAAATGAGAAAAGTATGTTTGTGTGTTTTAGTTCTAATCTGACATAATTGTTAAATGGTATAAGTGTTATGCAACGTTTAATGGAATGCCCACTGTCCACTGATTTATGTATGTTGTAAAAATGTATTTCTGTCCAATAGAAAGTTTCATAGTAGTTTCCAGACTTTTCCCTCCACTTGGTCTCTTTACAAAGTACTACCAAGCTTGTGGTTTCATTCAGAATTATTTGATCCATTGGGTATTACAGTAAATAGAAAATGAAACCCTTTTTTTCCTCTTCCTTGACGTTTTCTATGTATTTTCTATTTGGTTATGCTTTAAAAGGCGACTGTTTCCTCAGATACAGTGTTGTGTACCATTTTAGATTGACTTTGGATGTGAAAGGAAGGTAGGTCTGAAATTAGGAGGACAATGATTTATATAGTTTTATAGAGGCAGTCTGTGTACTCTATATAGAACTTCATGCACATATGTATCTTACAACTTCTAAAAATGATGACTATGTTTACACAGCAAGTTTGTAAATTTATATTTTAATATTTGTAAAGAACAACTGCATATTAATTTTAATTTTAAAATGTCTTAAAGCCTGAGATATTTTTCTACTTTAGGAACTTAAATGAAACCTACTGAGAGAAAAAATTAGTTTTGAAATATGGTATACAAAAGAAATTAACTTTTTAAATTATAAAATGCATTGTGCTATCTTTGTCATTTTCTTCAGATTGTGACTTCTATTTTGTGATCTTCACAAGTGAACCATTACAAAACACTTTTGACATCAATATGTTCTGTTTGCATTATAGTTTAAGTAATTAATAACCAAGTGAGGGTTCATTGCCTTACAAATTGATTAAACATTTGTATAGTTTAAAAATAGAAATATTTTACACTAAGGCATTATCTGAGGTCTGTTTATAAATATGAATCATGCCATTAACTATACTGTGTTTTTCATAATAACAATAAAGTTAAAGGTCATGTTTATTTATATTGTTTTCAGAGATTAACATAAAAAAACCCAGAAGGAAGATCAGCAATGAATTTTCTTATTGTGAAAAAGTTCACATGAAACTACTTACTGTCTAGTACTTGATGATGTAAAATGAGTAGATTGTGGTTTTTAATCTTTTTGAGATAACTACTTCCTCTTTTCTCAACAAACTCCAAAACTGACTTAATAGGTCTTTTGTCTGTTTTTTGAAAGGTTATAATTCTGTTATAATTAATTCAAGATTATAATTCTATCTTAATTTCACAGTATTCTTATGTAATGAATTATGAAATTTTTGAAAAAAATAGACTATTTTTTACAGCAGTTTTAGGTTTACAGCAAAATTAAGCCAAAAGGATAAAGATTTCCCACATACCTCCTGCTTCCACACATGGGTATTCGCCCATTATCACCATCCTACACCAGAATGGCACATTTCTTAAAATTGGTGAACCCACATTGACACATTATAATTCCCCTAACTCCATACTTTACATTAGGATTATTGGTGTTGTACGTCCTATGGGTTTAGAAAATTTTGCGATTTTTTTTTAGGACACTACTTATCCATTCATCTCTCTGTGGACATGATTATTCATAAACCTTTGAAGATATAATGTTTTGAATTACTTATTCTTAAGAATCCTCAGTCTTCCCTGAAATTTACTCAAACAATGTATGCTTTGCTTTTTTATTTTTTTATTTTTATTTTTTTATAGCTACTCTAGTGGATGAGGAAAGTGGTATCTCATGTTGTTTTAATTTGCATTTCCCTAATGACTAAGAGTGATGAGCATCTTTGCAAGTGTTTGTAGATCACTTGTATTTCTCATCTGGAGAAACGTGTACTCAACCCCTTTGCTCACTTTTAAATGGTCTCTTTGTTGTTGAGTTGCCAGGTTCTCTCTATGTTCGGCATAGGAGACTGCCATCACACATACGATTTGGAAATAGTTTCTTTCAATTCTGTGGGTTGTCTTTCACTTTCTTAATAGTGTCCTTCAATACACAAAATAGTTTACTTTGATACAGTCCAATTCATTTATTTTTCATTTGTTGCTCATATTTTTTGTATCATAGCTAAGAAACTGTTACAAAAACAAAGGTCATGAAGATTTTTTCCTGTATTATTTTTCTACAAGTTTCATAGTTTTAGCTCTTACATGTATATATTCTGTTCATTTTGAGTTAAATTTATATGGTGTAGTGGTCCACCTTCCTTCTTTTGCAGGTGGATATCCATTTGTCACACAACCATTTGTTTCTTAAGAGACTAGTCTTAGATTTACCTAATGTTCTGGTACCCTTGTTGACAATCATAGACACTTGGGTTTATTTTTGGACTCTAAACTGTATTGGTTTGATCTCTGTGTTCATCCTTATGCCAATACCACACTTTCTTGATTACGGGTGCTTTGTAATAAGTTTTAAAATTAAAGAGTATGGATCTTTTTTTTTTTCCAAAGACGGTTTTGTTTTGAGGCCCCTTGAGTTCCATGTGGGTTTTAGTATCAGCTTTTACATTTTTGCAAAAGAGCCGGTAGGTTTTTGATAAGGATTGCTTTGAGTCTTTAAATTGCTTTTTGTAGAGTTGCTGTCTTAATATTAATTCTTCCAAAACATTAGCATGGGATGTCTTTTCATGTATGAGGTCTCCTTTAATTTCTTTTTGCAATAATTTGTATTTTTCACTGCACAAGTTTTAAACATCCTTAGATAAAGTCATTCCAAAATTTTTTTCATGCTTTTGTAGGTGAGATTACTTAATTTACTTTTTGGCTCATTCATTTCAGGTGTATAGAAACAAAACTGATTCTTGTGTTTTTATCTTTCATGCTGCAATTTTGCTGACTTTATTGCTCTAATAATTTGTAATTATTTGTAACTTTCTATGTATAGTATCATGTCACCTGTGAATGTAGTGTTATTCATTTCTTTCCCATTTGATGCAGTTTATTTCACTTTCTTGCCTACTTAATCTAGCTAGAACTTCCAATGCAATGTTAAATCCCAGTGGCAAAAGTGGACATATTATCTTATTTTTCATTTAAATTTAATAGGAAAGTTTTCAGTCCTTTACCATAAGTATGATGGTAGCTGTAGGGTTTTTTTTTTTTTTAAATACCTTTTATCATGTTGAAGGACTTACTGGTCTCAGATTTCTAAGTGTTTGATGATGAAAATTTGTTACAGTTTTGTGAAATGTTTAAACTACCTCAAATGAAAAGATGTTTTATTCTTTCCTCCATTTTATTAATGAGGTGTACTACTTTGATTGGTTTTATATTTTAAACCACCATTCCATTGTTGGAATAACTTCTATATGATTGTGGTATATAATCCTCTTCATATTCTTTTAGATTTGGTTTACTATTAATTTGTAAATATCTGTAAGTTATGCTTTTTATTGTGAATTTTTTTTACGTATAACAAATAATTTTTTGTCGGTCTTCTGGTTTTGTTTCCCAGGAATTTCACAAAACCTTTTATAAATATTTTGTGTTATCCATGAGTTCAGTTTGAAATCCCTTTGAATTATTTTTCATGAGAGAAATAATTATGTTCCCAGTACTGGCTATTGGTTCTGTCTCCAAATCTCTTTTAAATGGAGATGTCTAAAGCACAGTATAATAATCATCCTAGCTGTGTGGTGTCTAGGATAGTGGGAAGAATGTTGTCAATGTTTTTCATGTAATTCATTTGCTATTTTATCTATATCAGTACATGAGCTTTGACAGTTGCTTTACTTGTAAATCAGTATGTTTTTCTATAAGTCATTGAACTAATCAGAATGTAGAAATTTCATACAAAATTTACTGTTTGGAGTGTGCTGTCAATTTGCAGCTTCTAATACGTTGATATAAAATACGTATACATGGGATCCAAGTCCCTAAAGAATTTTTTTTCAGAAGATGCTTTCTATTTATAGACTGTTAAACCTAGGAATGATTGCTTTTCTTTAGATGGATCATTCAATTTTACTAATCAGTGAGGTTTAGTTGAAAAATTTTGTCATTATCTAAACTTGAAATTAGAGTTGAACATTTTCTGTTAAATCTTTCATTCATTAAATATGTATTATAATTTTATTACATTACTGGCATATATCCTCAAGTAATTTTCTATGAGATGATGAATGTGAGATATAATTTTGAGAGCTTACATATGTGAACATCACTATTCTACCATCCTCCTTGATTTATAGTTGAGAGGACTGTAAATTTTAAGTGTTTAAAATTATTTTCTCTCTGGACTTTGTAGGTATTGTTCTTTTTTTCCATGGAATTAAACATTACTTATGAGAGTAACAAACATGCTACCAAGTTTTTGTAAATGATCTGGGTTTTTTCTATGGAGAAAGTTTAGAATCAACTCAATAATTATTGCTGCTCTAAATAGCTTAAAAATGTGACTAGTTATTTGTATTTTTAAATTATTACTCATTGCATTATACACTCAATGAATATTGTAGCTCTTCAGTTCTCAGAAATTATATTTTATTTTATCTGATATGTTTATCTTTTATTTTTTTATTCCAGTAAGCTAAAGAACTACAAATGGTCATTGGGAAGAAGGTTTTATTAAGGAGCACCAGGATCCATATTAGCTGCTTCAATTTGTCCCAGACCATTTGTAAAGAATAAATCCTTTTTTGTTTTGTTTTTTTGCTTTTGTTTAGAAACAGAGAATCTGAACTGACTACCATAGCTTTTTTACTGCCTGCTATCCTTGATTCATCAAGTCTCTCTCCCAACCCTCTGAAGACTACTTTAGGAAAGATTTGTGTGGCCTCAATGTCAGTGCTCTCCATGGTTTCTTTTTTTTCTCTGCAACTACCTTCACTGTGCTTCATGAATCAATACCTTTCCATCTGCTTTATAGAAATTTGTTGAAATGTCTAGTTTGCTGATGACCTACCATTTGTTTTCTTCATTTTCATGGCTTACAGCTTTTAGGAATACCTTTACTATCACAATTTAGGTCCCTCAGAGGGGAGAAAATAATTACATTTTCTCAATCCATCTTCTTCAATCAAAAGTTTTCTTAACACAGTTCACTGACACATGGCATTTGGTATATGAATAGATTTTATTAAGGTTCTGGAAGATGGAAGTTCCTGAAAGCAATTTATTCTTATTGTAAAATATACTTGTTCCCAGAAGTCATTTGACTCTTATTTTCTATTACATGGTCATTTGACAATTTCTTTCTATGACTTAGCTTGCATTCTCATTATATATGCCTCTATTACCTACCCCATAGCCTAAATTTTTAAATATTTTATACAGATTATTTTATCTAGTTTTATATTTTTTTTCTTATCTCTTTCTCAATATATCATCAGTATTTCACCTTCTTCTCAAATAGCTTATCCTAGTATTTTCCTAAACACTCGTCTTCCGAAAAGAAATTCTAGTGATACCTGTTGTTTCTATTATAAATTCCAATGCTTTGTTTGTATTACTATGAAAATTCTATGATATAGCATTCAGTAATATTGACATTAGCTCGTTGGACCCATGAATAACCTCGCATCCTCAACACATAAACTGCTCTGCAAGGGATAGACCATGCACGATGTGAACATAGACAATACCACAACTTTCTGTACCTTAGAGCTGTGGTCTCAAAATTGAGCATCCATCAGAATCATCTGAAGGACTCAGTAATATACAAGTTTCTGGGTTACATCCCATACTTTTTATTCAATTGGTCTGGATGGAACCTGATAATTTCCATTTTTATGAAGCTCCCAGCTGACTCTGATACTGCTGATCTGAGGACTGTGCTAGAAGAACCATTGCCTGGAGTAGCTCAACATCCTGAATAGGAGAGATAGGAGGATTTAAAGAAGCCCTAATAGGCCAGTAGTTCCTGAAAGCATTACCCTATATAACTGTGACACATTAATACTTTCAATAGGTATTCCACGCCAGAAAAAAAGAAGTTTGAGGAGGACATAGCAGAAAATTGGGGATATTTATGTGATTTGTGATTTCACACTGGTAAAATGAGTCAAAGTGCATATAAGCATTAAACTTCAGGTTATTGTTGTAAATACTACAGAGGATGACTCCCATTTTCATTTGTAGGATGACACAAAAATCCCACAAATGCAAATGGGACTCATCGTCTGTCAGCATTTGTGGTTTCTACATTAAGCTCAATATTTATGTGTCTTTGTATACTGATACGAAATAGATACTTATTAAAGATAGTATTTTTAGCAAAATAAAACTAGGAACCATAAAGTACCCAGCAATGACTGAAATAAAATCAGGATTTGCTAGTTTCTCTTTCTGTAGAGCAATGATGTGACTATTCCCTGTGGGATAGTGAAGCTACGTTATTAAAGGATTTGTATTATTAAAATGTGAGCTTGTCAGAATTATGTCTTTTCAACAACTGACTGTATCTTACGATTTTTAAGATGACTTGGGTCTCATGAACAAATGTCTACTTTCTGAGAATAGGTTCAAATTCATGACAAAGTGCTTCAAGAACACATATAGCCTTCAGCTATCTTTCACACTGTGTGTGTGTGTGTGTGTGTGTGTGTGTGTGTGTGTGTGCGCGCGCGCGCATGCGCACATGCAGCCATGTGGTCACCATTACTAAAACTAAAAAGGATGCTTTAGAAAAGCTGCCTTCCATGTTTTAGTTATCAACAAGCTTTTGCAGTTATATCTGATGAGCTATGTCTTTTTGCTTGATTACTTTCAGTATGATAATAAAATACAGCTCATGCTCTTTTTTCAGTTTAATTACCTTTTGTACAAAATCATTTAACATTATGTTATCAGCATTTTCCATGCCATCAAACATGCTTCTGAAACATGACTTTTTAATGTCCAAACAATATTACACCATATAAATGTGGCATAAATTAAGCACGTCTCTATGTTGTTGGGAATTTCCTTAAAATGATTTCCTGAGAGTGGAATTGCTAAGTTAGTGTATAATTACATTCATGACTCTGAATAAATTTTTGCAAAAATAATGTAGCAACTAATATTTCTGCTTAGAGTGAGGATGTATATTCTACAGTACACTTGTAAATTAATACTGCTTCTTACTGTTTTATTTATATAATTACCATTTTGGTTGGTAAAATCAATATGTCACTGTAGCTTTAATTTGTATTTTTTGTAATTCTGTGTGTGGTACACTATTTTTAATATGCTTTTAGGCTAATGGTTTTCTTTAGTTTAGAATACAGTTAAGTTTTTCATGAATTTAATCTATTATATAAAAACGGGAAAAGAATTACTAAGATTTTGCAAAGATTATTTTATGCTATTTTCTTATTTTAAATCTAGTGTAAAACAAATACATGTGTGATTGCTATAACTGATGTTAGTATATGAGAATTACAGATTTCTCTTTCCCTCTCTCTCTCTCTCTTTCTCTCTCTCTCCTCTCTCTTTATCTCTCTCCTCTTTCCCTTCTACTTTTTATGGACTAAGGAAAAGTTTATTTAAATTCACTTATCAAATCCAGATTTAGTGTGTAGTTTAAAGAAACTACAGTTCATATATAGTCCAAAATATGATATGTAAATGATATATTGCCTAGAATTAATGTTTTTAATTCTTAAGGCAGTGAAACACATTATAAATTATAGGAGCATGTGTGTTTGCTTTATTTTTCAAATCAAAATAAATAATCTTATTTACAATTTGAGGCATGATGAATTGTTAATAAAACCTTAGGGAAAACAAACAGAGATACCATAAGAAAATGAAATCTCCAACTTTTAACCTTCATATTCATTCTGCCACTTATTCTAGGTGTACGTAAATCATCTAAAAAGTGAGAGACTTCATTTTCTAATCTGTGACTAATATGAAATTTTATATATATTAATAGATGTATAATATATATTATATAATGCATACATATAGTTTTCCAAGAAGAAATATATTAATTTCAAAGAACTCATTGCTAAATAAGACGTGTGTATGTGTCTATGTGCATTTGTTTGAGCTTCATGTGCTTTTTCTGAGTAAGATAATAATGTCAGTCCTCTGAGTGTGTGACAGTATGAAACACTGAACACCAAAGAGGACCACTGAGAAAGATCTAGTAAGGGATTATTGGTATACAATTAGAGAAAGACAATAGTGGTGTGTGTGCGTGTGTGTGTGTGTGTGTGAGAGAGAGAGAGAGAGACAGACAGACAGACAGACAGAAGAGAGAGAGACAGACAGATCAGACAGACAGACAGACAGAAGAGAGAGAGAGAAGAGAATTTGTGGAGTAACACATCTTTACTCCAAGAATCTTTACTCCAAAAATTTTATGGGATAGATTAAATAGAACTAATTGTTGAATTTAGAATTATTGAACATCTATCTAAATACTAAGGACAAATTTAAAAATGAAATAGAGCTTAAAATTTTAGAAAAGGATGACTGAATGAGAAACTAAAATAGTCTTTACAACTTCAGAGGTGACTGAATTTTAGGTTATGATTGACTCTCTTCCAGCAGTAGAATTGGCCGAGTTCAGAAAGGGGAGCTAAATGTGACCCTGCTGAGATAAGAGGCGGAAAAAATAGAAAAAGTAATTGCTTTAGTAATGATCTAGTTGGGAAGTGATGGATTCTTTCAGGTAGAATTCGGTCACCTTTCTGTCCCTGGTACACTCCTCTGAGAACTCTAGGAGGTTAAATATCTCTGCCTAGGCAGGTGGAAACTCTTTAGAACTTGCTAACATCCAAAATATTGCAACTAAATTGGTGTTAATATTGTCCTGCACTGAGGCTTGTTTTGCTTTGTGTCCATAAGATGAAGAGAAATCATTTTCTAAAGATTTCTCTATCTGATACTCTTCAGGATCTAATGAGATCAGTCAACTTCAGATAAACACCATGATACTGACCGTGAAATTGGCCTCTCCCTCTGCAAACCCATTTGTCTTTAGCTATTCTCACGGAGGTAAAGGCAGAGTGTGTTAAGGGTGAAAGAAATGCCTATTTTTATATGCCTATTTGAGAAAGAAAACAAGACAAGTCAATAAAGATGTAGCAAAAGTTTGGCTTTTGGATTTCTCCTGTTTGTGCTCCTCTGACCAGCTGCACATGTTTGGGAAACTAATCATTTACTTTGACAGACTTGTTCTGCATTACACTTTCTTCTACTGGGTTTTCTGAAAAAGCAAAACGTATTTTGTCCGCTGGCATTCACACAGCAGGTGGTCTAATTTGGGCCGGTTGGCTCACGATAGGTGTTTGCAGGTTTTCTCCCTGACCTGAATCAATTCGCCAATTGACAGAGCAAAGTAAATCTTGCACAAAAACCAACAACAACAACAACAAAAACACCAAAAAACAAAGACTATGTTTCTACTAGCAAGGTCAGTGTAAATTATGGAGGATTTATTTACTAAGGTGATTTATTACAGTCCTATGAATAGAAATATCAAAATACGAAGAAGTGTTGACCAAAACAGATACATTATCTCTTCAGTCCAGTTTTGATTATTTGATATTACTTCACTCCCCTAATGCTTCGTTAGTTGCACAACTAAGACTTGGGCAGGTTTCCTACTCATTTCCAGAAGAAACAGGATTAGTCATAGAAAATTCTTCCTGGCGTGTTTCCTGTGATAGTCGCCCCACACAAGCGTGGCAGTAGATTATGTGTGTCCTCCTAATCATTGGCCTCAAAAGTTGGTCCTTGATTTTTTGGTTCTACTTTCCATTCTTACATAAACCTTTGAAAATGTACTTAAGCTTCCTAATTTTGACATCATTTAAGTAATGTATACTAGAAAAACATTTCCTTCTAGGTAAACTGGACTGGATCTTTTTCTTTTTTTATAATGCTACCTAACTGTATTTCTATTATGAATGACTCCCATAGTCTATTTTAAGAATTGTGTGGGAAGTTTACATTCATCATTTATGTTGATCATGGTTTCAACAATTTTATTCCTATTAAATGTCAATGTTTTCCTTTCCTATTAGAAAAACCTCAATATTTTTCTCTATGCTAAAATAACCTGTTTTAACTTTTCAATCAGTTTTCTTTGGAGGTGCCCTGTTTTCGTACATCTTTTTGTGGAACAAGAACCACACTCTTAGAAGTACATATATTCTATGGATTTTTCAATTTGAAGATAGGTAAATGTTTTCTGATGTTTTCAATACTGTTGATTATTCCTTTGGTTTTCATCACTGCAACAGAATTATTAAGCTTTCTAATTGTTAGATGTCTAAGCTTATCTAATAAAAATAATTTCCCTTTTTAGATTTTATGGTGTGCCATGGAAAATATTTTTACAAATATTAACAGAAGATTTTATTTTATCTTTTAAACATATAGCGTGTTCACATGTTCAATTTTTAAAAAGCGTAAAGCCCAGTGATTAGTTTCCTACCCACCTCTGTGGTCCAACCACCAATTCCTTTCCCTATAGATAGGTAGGAGATACACAAACAGATCCTAATTTCCCATCCTTTTTTATTCAGATAGCTTCATTTTCCACATATTGTTATGCACCTTGCTTCAAGTAGTTGACCTACTTCCCAACAATATTCAGCTGCAGCACGTGGGGCTATAGCATTTACCTCATAATAATTAGCAGATTACAGTCCTACCCTGACCCCCGAAGTTTGACATGAAATATTTCACTCGGGTTAGTATTTTTACGTCACTTAAGTATATCGATAGTCTTTGGAAACAAATGACATCATTCTATTTATAGCATTCTGATTTTAGTACTGGTATTTTCATTTACAAAATATATTAATTTTCTATTGCTGAAAATGTCAAATCCTACAAAATGTAACTTTCCTACATGTAAAAAAATTATTAAATACTGATCATCATGTACCTTTCTGTTAATTATGCTTAGACAAGTTCTGTTTAGAAATAACTCCAAGAACAGTTTTAATATTTTA
Organism: Lyroderma lyra; assembly: GCA_004026885.1. Taxonomy (NCBI): domain Eukaryota; kingdom Metazoa; phylum Chordata; class Mammalia; order Chiroptera; family Megadermatidae; genus Lyroderma; species Lyroderma lyra. The sequence goes on along the minus strand of PVJL010005462.1, from coordinate 19,898 downwards.
CTTTCACGTTGGAAATCAGTCAGATTTGCTTCAGCCTCAAAGAGTGCGTTTACGTAAAATTAAATGAATGTGGCAGCGACCTGAACTTTTTGTTTTCTGAACAGGAAATGGGGTAATATGTTTTAGATTACAATCCTGTGTTCTTGAAGAGTTCCATATTCTTTATATGACCCCATATTTTTCCATTGCAGGTGTAATTTATTTAACCTATTCCCTAGTGATCAGCATGGAAGGGTTTCCCAATCTTGTTCTATTGAAAACAATAATTCATTGGAATGCTGTGTACTTACATACTTTCACACACGTCAGTAAAGTAGAGGATACATTTCTAAAAATGGGGTTGCTGCAAGGGGTAAATGTATTCATACTTTTTATTTATTGTCAGATTGCCCTCCAAAGGGGTTATACCGGTATGTACTCACCCCAGCAATCTGAGAACACTTGTTTTTCTGCATATTCACTGAGTACCCTAACAAGATTATAGATCTTTGTTAATCAGATAAATGTTTTCTGTTTTAAATAGTGTTGGGCATCATGTATTGTATTTTCTATGACATACCCATGTTCTTTACTCATATTATATATTTCATTGTGTTTCTTGTCATTTGTAAACAACCTTTCTTTTTTAATTGTTATATTTATTGGGGTGATGTTGGTTAGTAAAAATTATATAGGTTTCAGGTGTATTACCACCTATGTGTTGCATTATATGTTCACCACCCAGAGTCAGTTCTCTTTGCATCACCATGTACTTGACTCCCCCTTCTTCCCCTGTCATTCCCTCTCCCCTTACCCTCAAATAAACACTAAACTATTGACTGTGTCCATGAGTTGTTGTTTCTTTGTTGCTTTCAGTTTTATATTCTGCATGTGAGTGAAATCATGCAGTTCTTGGGTTTTTTTCTGTCTGGCTTATTTCACTTAGCATGATGATCTCAATGTCCATTCATTATGTCACAAATGGCAGTATTTCATCTTTTCTTACAGCTGAGTAATATTCCATTGTGTATATGTACCACAGCTTCTTTATACAGTCGTCTGTCGCAGGGCACGTTGGTTGTTTCCACCACTTGGCCACTGTGAACAGTGCTGCAATGAACATTGGAGTATATAAGTCTTTGTGGACTAAGGTTTTCGAATTTTTTGGGTAGTAGGCAAAATGGGGACTGCCAGGTTCTATGGTAACACCATTCCTAATTTTCTGTCCTCCATAGTGGTAAACAACCTTTCTTCACTTGGAAAAGTAAATTTAAATTAGATAGATATATTTTACTCTACATGCTCTTTGACATTAAATGCATTATGGTAACTTTTGCCATGCAGCAACTTTTAAAATTTAATTTTGTTTGGCATTTGGTGGGTTTTGTGTCATATTTAGGAAGCATTCACTCATTCAAAAGTAATTATCAGTGGCTAATTCTTTCTGTAGCTTTTGGTATCAACTTTTTACTTTTCTATTTTTTTAGTTTTAAAATTTAATATTATGTCAATTTTGAATTTATTGTTCTAACTGTGAGTGATAGATGGCTATTCATCTTTGTTTCCAGATGACATTCCAACTTCTCAAGAATAATTTATTTTTACCTACTTCTTAACTTAATAATTTACCAAATTTTCAAACAATATCTGCATATTTATAATTCTTTCATTGTTTACTTTAAAAACATGAATGTTATTGACATTTTGTTGAAAATTGTACCTAAAGATTAATTTAGGGAAATTTTAAATGTATATGAATTTATTCAAATCCAAGAAGAGGATAGAACTTGACATCTATTAAGGACTTTATTTGAGCGTTTCATTTTTATCTGGTATAGATAATTGAAATTTTCTTATGAAGTTAATTTTTAGGTAATTTTTTTGTTATGCCATTTGTGATTGTTGCTGACATTGCTATAGTGGTTGCTTTACTACATATATCCTAATTGTTTTTTATAGTCTATGAAAATTGAAGTTTGTTGTATATTACTTTTGCACCCTACAAGCTAATTTACTTATTGTATAGAGTAGGTTTTTAGTGATCTTCTTGTGATTTCCATATTTATGAGCAATTATTTATAAGTAATGCTATTACTTCATACTTACCAATTTTCACATCTCTTAATTATACTTTCTATTTGGCTAGTGGCTTTAGAAAATTATAAATGGATAGTGTTTAGGATACTTATTTGTCCCTGTATTGAAGAAGAATAGTTCAAGTATTTGCTCACTCAGCATAATGTTGACTTTAAGACTGAGACAGATATATTTTCCTATGTTAATAATGTATCCATCTAATCTTGTTTTATTCAAAAAGTTAATCTAGAAGGATATTCACTTTGGGTAGATACCTTTATAATCTGAAGTGATAGCCCTTTTCTTATAGGATGATTACATATCAATTAATTTTCTACTATAAAATTATTCTCATTTGGAATAAATTCCATTTGTTCATCTTATTTAATGAGCTGCTCAATTCTGTCTTTAATATTTGATTTGAGATTTTATAATAAGACTCGTAATTAGACCATTATTATTTATCTTTATGTGCATTCTTTATCAGTTGAAGGTATTAATATTTTGCCTGAGTAATAATAACAACTTTGGTTAATAAAAATAATTTAAAAGATGGTAAAATATTACATTGTTCTTAAGCAGTTCACTTAGCATTAAAATAATCTCTTGTGTTAAATTTTTAGTTAAATTCTGCTATGAAATTTTCTGGACCTGATTAGTTACTATTATTGTTGTTGTTGTTGTTGTTGTTGTTTTGAGGTTGGGGCAGGAATCTCTAACAATGTTCTCTGTTTCTTCTCTGGTAATTAGTGCTTGTTCTGTTTTTCTAGAAATATCCATTTTCTCTAAGTTTTCCAATGTATTTACATAGGGTTGAGCAAAGCGTATTTTATGATTTTTATCATTTTCTTTCTATGTGTTTACTTTCCCATTACTGTTGCATTTTTAAATTGAGATAAAATTGACATATAACATTATATTTGTTTTAGGTGGACAATATTTGCACATATTATGAAATGATCACCACAGTAAATCTGGTTAACATCCAGCACCACACAGTTACAATTTTTTTCTTCCGAAAATTTCTCATTACTATTACTTATTTTGTTTACTTACTGTGTATGTTTTAGTGCTTACTGTGTATGTTTTTGTTAGTTATTAGTTGTCCACAATATTATGGACTTCTTAAAATACTACATTTGGATTTCTTAATTCTAATAGTTTACTAATTTCTAATTGATAAACATGTACTTTTATCTTTATTAATTTATTTATTTTATGTATATTTGACATTTTATATAACTTTTTTGTAGACTGCTTCATTTTCTCCTTTTAATTTTTCTTGTTAATGTACATATTTAAGACTGGCTCAACTTTGAACATACCTTTAGCTGTACCCTGTAGGTTCAGAGATGTAATGTTTATATTGCTATTTTTATTGTTATTTTCTAAAGAGTCTGCAGTATCAATTTTAATTTCATTTTAGAAGTGTTGTCTTAGAGTATTTTTTTAATCCCCAGATGGTAGGAGCTTTTCGTTTTTCAGTTTTGTTAATTTTATTTCATTGCTAGTAGAGATTTTAAAAATAATAATTGATTGGAGTTTTTGTACTCTAATATATGGTCATTTGTGTGATGACTTCATGAATGCTTGATAAGAAAATTTTTTTCTTTATATATCATATAAACATTTAAATTTTATAATTTCATTTATATTATGTTTATATATTTATGTTATCATTTATATAAGTATATATACTAACATATACTGTGTATGCTTATTTTTATCTATTTTATTTGTCATGTACTCCTCTTCCATGTACTTCTTCATTCATAGGCATCTGAGAATATCCTATAATAATCATCGTTATTATTCATTTTTCTTCTTGAATTTGCTGAAATTCATGCTTTTAGAACTTTATTATGTCTTACACATTCTACATTAAAATTGTACTTTTGCTTCATTTAATGAGTTGAATATAACAATTGTTATAAATCAAAAATTATTTGCAATTAATATTACAAATCCTATCTCTCTTTTTCCATTCTATTTTTAAACTTTCTTAATAGTTTTGTTTTACTTACTCTTTTTACATATCATAGACTTTAGTTTTACTTTAAGATTTCATTTGAAGTTTATTTTTTAATATTTATATTTATATATGGGGCAAATATGTTTCTAGAAACATGTTCAGAAAATATAATCCAGGCTCTTGAGTTATATACCTACTTGAGCTCACTCCTACCTCTTTGGAGTGTACTTTCTCTTTTAATAAACTATCTCTTGTTTCACCTTATTTTCCTTTCAATAAACTGCTTCTTGGTTTCACCTCTAAAAAAAACAAAAAGAAAAAAAAGACAATATAATCCAAATATTAATGATTTTAGATTATTACACTATCTCTGATTATTCATGCATGAATACAAGTATATTATATTATATTTGTGTTTCTTGATTCTGTAATCATTTCTTTATTGCTGCTTCTAGAAGAAAGATTTGTAATTGTGTACAATTTTAAGAGGTAGTAGTTAGCTTTTTTGAAGAAATTTGTGGGTAATTAGAAGGCCAGTGATTGCAAAGTGATGAGGTAAACAGTACAATTAGATAGGTCAGTATATAATTCAGTTTTTTAATAAGTCAAACAATAATGTCTTCCCTGCTCTTTGGACTCCTCATGTTTTAGACTGCTTTTGCCATTGTGTTTATTTCATAATTCTGTAAATCTTGTACTTGAATGTAAATGTTTTCTGAGCTGATAGTAATGTAACAAAGTACCACACACTAGGTAGCTTAAAACTTGATTGTCTCATCGTTTTCAAGCTAATAGTAAAAAATCAAGGTGTCAACAGGGCTATGCTACCTCTGAAAGCTGTAGGAGACAGTCCCTCTTTGCTTTATCCTGGTTTCTAGTGGTGATTATTATTCTTTAGCTTTCAGTTCTTTCACTCCAATCTCTGCCTCTTTTTTTCATATTGGTCAGGGTAAATCCTGAAGAACCTTCTCTTAACTTGCTCACATCTGAATAGTTCTTATTTACATATAAGATCCCATTCATAGTCATTGGGAGTTTTGATTTCAACCTTGGAGTGGGGGGACACAAATCAAACCATAACTTGAATATCAGAAGGTAAGCTCAAAGCTTCTGTAATTTTATGGAAATGATATTGCAAAGTAAGCTGTATGTTCCAGAGTTTATTTTAATTGTATGTATTATAACATTACTTAAAACAGTATGTAATATATGAATATATCTTTAGACTGTAATCTACAATGAATATTGATGTTTTCAGCATTAGGAAAATTTAGCAAGGGATTGCATTTCATTCAAATTGCGCTAAACTCTTCTGTGATCTCACTATTTTTATCTGTCACTTTAAATTGGGTAAGAAGTATATTTTTATATTTTCTCCTTATTCATAATTATCATAGTCAAACAGTGATTAGTTGATGTAATTCATTTTACTGCATTTAATTGAAATTGTTGAGCAGAATTATCACTCAAGTCTGTCATCAGGGAATAAATCATAGCAAACAAATTCAACAGGAATCAGTATGATGACTCATTAGCAATGAACTCTCATCAAGAATCCCAATGAGCTAAAGATGGAACAACATATTACAAGGGCTGTTTGGAAAGTATCCAGCCATGTAACATGAAAAATAAAGGCATTTATGGCTGGAATTTTTCCAGGTGGCCTTCATATTTCATATGAATCAGATGTCAGTAGTGAAGTTAATTTCTCAAAATTAACACAGGAATCTACTTTTATATTAAGGGCTCACAGGCTTTATGATTTATATTCTTTGTTTTTCCTCCTGTCATTTGGTTGAAGATGCATTATTTATTTATTTATTTATTTTGCTTCTCAATTATGTCAGGTTCTTAAAATTTTTGTAAAATCTGTTCCTAAAAATATTTAATTTATTTTATGTCCTGGTACTCTTGAATATGATGTCTTATTATGCAATATTTTAACAGTTTTCTCATGAATTCAAGTGTAGTAGATACATGCGCACATGTACATGCCCACAAATGCATATGCTCATACATACACATACATACACATACACACAAGCACACATTCTAAAGTACATTGTAAGAGAATTTAAAGAAACAACTTAGGGTGTGACATCTGATCCAACTCCAAATCTCTTCAAAGTTATTCTTGTCCACCCATGAATGCCTGTTATATTCTGCCATTACATGCTTAGAAATGAAGTAGGACACCACTGGATGTTACGATGAGAATATAGCATTTTCTAATGGTGGTAGAACATATTTGCTCCAGAAAAAGGGTCAGTATCAATGTGAAAGTTAAATATTTAAATTCTCAAATGATTAATTTTGATGTTTCTTCTTATTTTGCTTCCCTGATTTATTATTTTATAATGTAGTTTTGGATAATCAACCACTCCTCCTGGTATAGTCAGGGGAAATTGTCCTATTGACAAGATTGTTTTCATTGATTGAATTTTATGAAATACCTATCCTATGCCATAAACAATGCTATGTTTTGGAAATAGAGAGCAGTACAAACCTTGCCTTCAATGACTCACAGTAAAATAATTATTATGCTATATGAAAATTTCAGTAGACAACTCTGATTATAAGTGATATAAATCTATATCCGAAGAAATAGTCATGAATTTCTACCCTATGTAGGCACTCTGCCAAGTACTATTGAAGATAGGAGGAAATACAGATCAAGATATTCATTGAATAGGGGAGACAAAGTCTAAAGGTGAGATGTTAAGTAATGGTATAAGAAAAATGCATGGTATTAGGATTAATTGACTAATAAGTCATATAATTGATAATACTTGCTGTGAGTTCAGGTGAGGGTTACTCACTTTGACCTTAAAGGATACAGTGGACCATGCGGAGGACAAAGCTCTTCACTTATACATTAAATGAAATAGAATTTTGATAAAATTTTAAGTACATGATTTATATTATGATCTCTCCCACTCAGCTTTCAGTGGACTGTGTGTTTCACGTTGAAAAGCTTAGATAATAATTAGAGCTAACTTTAATCAATACCTTACGTGTTAGGTTTAGTCCTAAGCGTTTTAATGATTGCAAGTACGCTCTGATATAAATACTATACTTACGCCCACTTTCAGACAAGAAATTGAGGTATGGGGCTATTACTTAACTCTCCTTGGTTCACACGGCTCAGAAGAAATACAAAACTGTAGTCTAACCTAAGAAGTGCAATGACAAAGTCTTCTGACCCATCAGACTTTCTTCCCACGTTAGGAAACAACATAATAAAGCTGGCCAGTTGACTCAGGTGAATTTTTATATTAGCATCCCCCACCCTTGACTAAATGTCCAAAATGCATTACATCTGGGAGCAGTATGAATTGCAGTGGATTGATTAAACAAACATTAAACTGGTTTGCAATTTGCTTTGATTGATTTTACATCACCGAAGTCAACCTTTCAAATAATTTTGAAATACAAAAATGAATATGGCTAAGTCAGCCAATTTTAATTTGAATAAAAATTTCAAATATTTACTAGTAAAATTCAAATATTCTTTTTGAAATTACTGTAGATTAGTCAAACTTTACATTTATCCTAAAGTATATTTTTATTTCCTAATTATTACTTAAACTGGGCTATTTAGATTTTATTTGTTTATATTTGCTATTGTCCATAAATATTATTTATTTACTATGGGTAGTCAGAGAAGTATGCTTCATGTTTGGAAATTAGAGGAAGGCAAACTCTTATTACATATTACTTTATTTTGTGAGTTTCACTTAACTATTATTTGAGTTCAACCATAATTCACATTTGATTGGGATGCATTTTAATTGCATAATGAAAATAGTAATTGATATTTTTCAAATTTTGGAATTAATTTCTCTGTTGCATTCAGGGTTATGGAAATATCTTGGAAAATGTTCAATGGCAGAAACGTTTATATGCAAACAGAGAGCCATTTAGATGGCTCCAAAAAAATTCTCTCACTGAGCAGCAAAATTTCTCCTTGAAGTCTTCTTTGTTCATTCCATTCAGAAGTAATTTCTCATTTTTTGAGCTATGAGGAGCCTTATAGGATGTATCCATGTTAACACCTTATCATATGTTGGGCTATTTGCTTACTGCCTACTCATAATGAATGAAAGCATCTTAGTGACAGGGACCCTCTGTGTGTGTTATCGATAGCATCTTATGTACATCAGGAGTGAGGTGTGGTGAATGGCGTGAATGATTTCTCAATGCCCACTTGCATAGAACAAACTTGATATGTAAACACAGAGAAGCAGAGCTGAGTGGTAACACTATAGCAGATGTGATAACACTATAGGCTCTTGCAGTGTGATACTCTGGTACTATTCATAATCTCCCTAATTTTCATAACTTCTAAATTGGATGCCATCTCCATTTTACAGATTAACAAACATAGGATGGCAAAATTAAATTGGTAAAAATCTAGGCTCTGATTTAAAAGTAGAATTATTTGATGACAGAAATCTGGTTTCCCAGTCTATATCATTACTGTTCTAGATTGCAAGTTTTGCTTCTTAATTTTTTCAGTAACAATCAGTTTTGAGCCCGAAAGCCTGGCCATCAGGCCACTTGAATATAGCAAATAGAGACTACTTCTTGTCCGAATGTAAACTATTGCAGAAAACATTAGAACCTTTAAAAGAATCGTATGGTAAGGGTGTGTTTTGTTTTGTAAGAAACCACAAAACTGTTTTACAAAGTGGCTCTATTATTTTGCATTCCTACCAGAATGGATGAGGGTTTCTTATGCTCTACATCTTCATCAGGATTTGCTGTTGTCAGTGTTCTGAGCTTTGATCAATCTAATAAGTGTGTAGCAGTATCTCATTGTTGTTTTCATTTGCATTTCTCTGATGACATATGATGTCATATTCTTATTTGCCACCTGTATTATCTTTTTTGATGCAGTGTCTGTTAAGGTCTTTGGCCCATTTTTTTAAATGAGTTGTTAGTTTTCTTATTACTGAATTTTATTAGTTCGTTATAAATTTTTAGTAATAACCCTTTTTCAGTTGTGTCTTTTGCAAATTTTTTTTTTTGTGGCTTATCAAAAAAAAAGCTGTGGCTTATCTACTCATTCTCTTTACAATGTCTTTTGTAAAACTGAAGAGCTTTTTAACAAAAAAAAATTAATTTTAACAAAGTCCAGATTATCAATGATTTTTTTTCATGAATCTTGCCTTTGGTGTTGTACCTCAAAAGTTATTGCCATGCCCAAGGTCATCTATATTTTTTTCTTATGTTATCTTCAAAGAGTTTTATAGGTTTGTATTCTATATTTAGGTCTATGGTCCATTTTTAGTTAATTTTGTGAAGGATGTTAGGTCTGTGTGTAGATATCTTTTTTTTTTTTTTGCAAGTGGATGTCCAGTAGGTCCAACATTATTTACTGAAAAGACTGTTGCTCTACTGTATCACCTTTTCTCTTCTGTCAGAGATCATATGACTATTTATAGCATCTATTTCTGAGCTCTCTATTCCATTCCATTGATCAATTATTTTTTATTTTTTTCACTAATACCAAACTGTCTGGATTTATGTAACTTTGTAGCAAGTCTTAAAGTCCTCTAACTTTCTTCTTGTCCTTCAATATTGTGTTAGCTATTTTGTTTTGTTTTGTTTTTGCTTTTCCAGATACACTGTGGAATCAATTTATCAAAAAATCATAAAGTAACTTACTGACATTTTGATTGGAATTGCATTGAATCTGTAGATCAAGTTGAGAAGAACTGGCATCTTGACTATATTGAGTCTTCCTCTTCATGAACGTGGAATATCTTCATTTATTCATCTGCTTTGATTACTTTCATCAGAGTTTTATAATTTTCCTCATATAGATCTTTTACACATTTTGTCAGAGTTATATCTAAACATTTCATTTTGGGGGTACTAATGTTAATGGTATTTTGTTATCAATTTCAAATCTCACTATTAATTTCAGGTATATAGGTTGACTTCTGTATAACAACCTTATAACTTACAATATTGTCATAATTGCTTATAATTCCAGGAGCTTTTGCTGATATTGTTGTTAATTGTTGTTGTTTCTTCTTTGGGATTTTTTAGATGGATGATCATCTTTAAACATTAATCTTTATTTCTTCCTTCCTAGTCGATCTTTCATTTTCTTTTATTGTCTTTTTGCATTAGCTACAACTTTCAATACAGTGTTGAAAAGGAATGGTAAGAGGAAACATCCCTGACTTGTATTTGATCTTAATAAGAAAGCTTCAAGTTTCTCACCATTAAATATGATTGTTAACTACTGTCTTATTATAGATTGTTTTTATGAAGTTGAGGAAATTCCCTTGTATTGCCAGTTTACTGAGTTTTTATCACTAGTAAACACTGGAGATTATTAATTGCTTTTTCTGAATATATTGATACAATAATGCCGTTTTCTTGTTTTAGTCTGTTGATGTGATAGACTATATTAACTGATTTTTGAATGTTGAAAAGCCTTGCATAACTAGCATAGATCCCACTTGATCGTAGTGTATAATTTTTATGCATTGTTAGATTTGATTTGCTTACACTCTTTTGAGATTTTTTTGCATCTATGTTCATGAGAAACATTAGTTTGTAGTTTTCTTGTAATGTCTTTGTGTGGTTTTGGTGTTAAGATAATGCTGGCCTCATAGAATGTGTTTGGAAGTATTCCCTCTGCTTCTGTTCTCTGAAAGAGTTTATAGAGTTTACATTCTTTCTTAAATGTTTGGTAGAATTCACCCATGAATCCATCTGGGCCTGGAGCTTTCAGTTCTAGAAGATTGTTAATTTTGAATCAATTTATTTAAAAGCAATAGGCCTATTCAGGTTTTCTCTTGTGTAAACTTTGACAGTAAAATTAAGTGTCTTGGAAAGTAATTGACACTAAATAAAGGCTAGTCAAATGAATGAATAAGTGAATGATTAAATGAATGAACAATTTTTTGGATTATCAATAAATATTAATTAAATTTAAGTGTGGAATAAGAGTAATGAAAGTCAAAAAGAGAGAAAACAGGCAAGATCTACTTAACCTGGTGGTGTAGTGCCTAGGTTTCGATGCTCTCAATGCCATGGCCAGGGTTCGATTCCCAACCACCCCTCCCCACCAAAAAAAAAAAGGATTTACTTAACTTACTTTCTGTATTATTAATTTTAATAATTCTATATTAAAATTAAGGGAGGAGATAATCATTTAACATATTATTGTTGTCTTTCTAACATTCTGTGAGCTAGCTAGGATTATACTTTTCTTTCTGGATTAGGAAACCAAAATACAAAGGCTGCTTTACATGTTCTGGTAGTATTAGTATTCAAAACATGTTTACCAGATCCCATAACTTCTAATCTTTCCATATAGCATAGATCCGTTACCCTTGAGATATAGAGATGGTACAAAGAATTCCCTAAAGACGTATAGTTACTTTTTGTTGTTCTGACAATGCCAGATTATGCTGTTCTGAAAACTTTAATTAAACTACACTTCAGATTGTTGATTTAATTGCGATCTCAAAAGACTCTAAAAGCAAATTTCATAGAATCATTTTAAAATACTGCTTTGAGAGCTTTCTAATAGTTTCTGTATTTAGAGAAATAACATAAATCTTAGAAATTTAGAGTTGGAATGTTCTTGGAAATAATATACCATGGTCCTCACTTGGTTTAAGTAATATACTAGGAAGTTATTATTTTCAGTAAGATCCATAAAGATGATTACGTGAAGGATCAGAAGTAAATGAAGTTAAAATGTTTTGTTTATTCTATTTTCATAACCTAATATGGCCCAATGATATGGTACTTGTAATGGACTAGTAATTATTTAAGACATGAAGTTTCTTGATACTAATCTGACTTTGAATGACAACCATCTTAATGTTCACTTTCATTAAAAAAAAATGTTGATCCTAGTGATGTTTCTAAGCTGTGTAAAAAACAAAGATGTTTTGTTCTTCAGAAGTATTATTTGTTCAGTAATGTATTATTATAAGTGAGGCAGTAGAATATCACTGCCAAAGCAGTGCAGTGTTTGAGAGCAGAGAGGTACCATTAGGATACCAGGGTTTCGATCCTGGATTCACTCCTTCTTTGTTGGGCAAGTTATTTCAAATTCTTGGGGGCCTCAGTTTTCTATATGTAAAGTGTGAATAATAACAGAATCACTTCACAATGTAATGTGAATAATTTATTATATATAAAGCAGAGAGAACAGTACCTGGCATGTGGTAAGCACTATGTGCTTGCCTGTCACAAGTATTCTGTGTGGGAACAGAGCTGTACTCAGGGCTCTGAGCCCATGGTTTGTTAGCTTCACATGATAACAAGGCATGGCACTCGTTACTGGCATAGTACTAAATGGATTAGGAGGGTTTAGGAAACAGGTTAGTGTGTGTGTGTGTGTGTGTGTGTGTGTACATATATATGTTCTCTCTATGTATATATCTGCATATGTGTGCATGTATATACATTCAAATATGTATCTATATTCTTTTTGGAGTGAAACAGAATGAGACCTATAGTCTCCTTTATTTCTGTTTGACTTCTCAATTTTTATACATCTCAACTTTTCTACCTAATGCCACCTACCTCATCCTGGTTCTGGCAAAGACAATTTCATAAAGAAAAACTGAATAACCACAATATGTAATGATTGATCCAATTGAAAATGCAAATAGCACACATAATTTGTGCTTTCCTGCATTCACAAGGAAAATTAGCACTGTGGGTAGAAAGTTTTAGTTGGTACAAACCATTTATGAAGCAGAAAATATTGCTGAATTTTTTTTCATGATAAGTTTTATTGGCATCATAATTTATTATTTTATCAGTGAAATCATAGGTACATAATCATTACAATATAATGTGAACCAATATATTAGTGATGATGACTGATTTTATGTTGTCATAATATTTGACTAATAAAGCATTTTAAAAGACTTCTTTTTAGGCTTTCTTCATAATAAAAATTTGTTTTCTGTAACAGTGAAAATAAGTTCTCTTAAGAAACTAAAGTTTCTTTTCATATTAAAAGAATTTATTCCTATAAAAGAAAAGCATATTTACTAAATATGAATATTCAGTCCAATGCAATATCCTAAAGGAAACATATGTTTTTTACTGTTTGGCCATATCATATTTTGGTCCTTTTCCATGTGTTAAAAATATAGAGCTATATTTGATGAAGCAGTTTTTTATTACACAGATCCCTTAATTATTCAAACTAATTGAAGGTAATAGTTACATAATTAATGCTTAAGTCATTTACCTTTACTTTTAGATTATTGGAGTGTAGTTTTGACAGTGTGTTTGCTTGAATAACTGTATTTAGCTAGAGTAATATCAAAAGTACTTTGAATCCCCCCAGAATATGCCAACTAAGTCATCCTGAGATTAAAGTCTCATAAATAATCCACACTATGAACTATAGATAAATAATTTTGACTGTATGTTGTAAAACAGGTATATTAGATATAGAAAAACACGAACAGTAAAAACAACTTAGATGGAAATTTTAATCTTGAATTAATGATAATAATGATTTTTATGGAATTTTTTATATTAAGAGAATGCTCTTGGGATCCATGTTATATAATGAGGTCTTCATGGAAATTTGGCATAATTAATTCTCCTAGATTGAAATAACAATAATGATAATGATTACATTTATTGAGTACTTATATGTGCCAGGCACTGCTCTACAGGATTTACATGAGTTCACTAACTTAGTCCTCACCACAACCATGTGAGACACAAAGAGGAGAAAGTGAATTACCATTGATATATGTACCATATTTTAAATTTTAATTCCATACTTTGGCTTTCAATGTGTTTTTAACATAGAGAAATTGAATGATTAGCAATGATTTTCTATAGTGAAAAATACTACTTTTCCTAGTACCAATAGATGTACTTCTTACATCTTTTTGAAAGAAACATGGGAGCCAGAGGACTAGATAACAGTGTTTCATTAGGAAAAGTTTTCAAGAAGGGTAGACAATTCTGTCCCAATAAATGTATTTCTTGAAACATAAAATAGTTTTAAAGTCTATTACTACAAATAAAAAGTGTTCTCAGTCAGGTATTTTTTAATGCCAATTTCAATTACTCAGAGTTTCAGAGCTAAAAAAGTAATAATAATTCTAGTTCCTTTTATTTTCAGCAGAGTTGGGATCAGTTTGAAATCCTTTATTTAAAATGTTTAAGTATTATGCAATCAGAAAGTGTATGAATAAGAAATATTGTTAACCTTCAGAAAGAATGCCATGTAGAGATGTAGTGGCAGCTGAGAGTCCACTAACCCATGAAGTTATGGGTCACTTAACACAAATTGTAATCCTTTCAGAGGAAAATTTTCACACTTTATCGCAGTAAGTGCTCCCATTCAGTCTATCCTTATTCAATCTCTCCTATCACCAAAATATAAAGATACATGTATCTTTTAATAAATATCTTGTGTATTATGTATATATTAATTTAGGTAGAATGCAGTAGATTATTTAATAAATACTATTTTATATATTTAATTCTATCTATGAAAACGGAATAATTAAAACTAAAATGAGGCTATTAAGCCTGTGTAGCCAAATTGAGCTAAGTTTTTTGGTTTAACATATAAACACTAAAAAAGCAAGTCTTCAGACTATAATAATATAATGACTCAAATTTTAGAAATAACTTTAATATTAGTATTAAGAAATAGCAATTAGTGATAGACAATGTTTTAGAAATAATTTTGTTGAATTCTATTAGTGCAATAGTATAAAGCAAACTGAAATAATGATTTCTAAATATTTCTGTTTAACCAGGAACTGAACTACAATTCAATAATGGACAAGGAATTATTGATAGTGAGAAAATATTTATCAATAGTTTTGATTTCATATTATTACATTGCATGTAGTACTGAAAATATATCCCTTTCTATACTATGTATTGTTTATGACAGATAACTAACATAAAAATGTAACTAGAAATTTATTAATATATACATATGCATGCATATGTGTGTGTCTATGAGGTCTGACAATTAAGTTCGCAAACTTGCCATCATGCACTTACGTTGACAGCACTGTACAAACAACTTGGTAAGGTTTCATAACCTTGGTATATCTGTGTCTCACAGCTGTGTTCCTCTTGACATGTGGCGGTGTCTTAGTGATGTTCATTATTGTGTGTTTGTGTGTTTTTCTGTGCCATTGAAGAACATCAGAGCTTGAATTAGAGTGAAGAACAAATGTTAAATTTCTTGTTAAACTTGACAAGAGTAGAAGTGAAATCAGGGACATGTTAGTCCAAGTTTATGAGGATAATGCCATGAAGAAAATGGCAATGTACAAATGGATTAAACATTTTTCTGAGGGGAGAGAAAGCATCACTGATGAAGAGAGGTCAGGGTGGACAGTAACAAACAGAAATGATGAAACATTGCCAAAAAATTGTCAAATTGTGCATCAAAATCATCAGCTTACTGTGAGAAGCATAGCAAACCAAATAAACAATAGAGAAGTAGGTAAAAAAATCTTAAGTACAAATCTTGAAATGAGAAAGGTATGGGCAAAATGGTCCCAAAGGAGCTCACTGATGAACAAAAGCAAAGGGGATTTGAAGATTGCCCAGACCTTTTGGAGAGGCAAAATCGTGTTTTGGGCCATGTTTACTTTGATGAAACATGGGTGTACCAACATGACCCTGAAACAAAGCATCAAAGTGCACAATGAAAGTCAGACATTTCTCCATGACCAAAAAAGTTCCGTCAGTCCAAATCAAGGGTCAAAACGGTGTTGCTAAATGTTTTTGATATCAGAGGGATTGTTCATTATGAATCTGTATAAACTGGACAAACAGTCAACCAAATTTACTATTTGGAAGTGCTGAAAAGGCTGCATGGAAAAACTAGATGAAAACTACCTGAACTTTTCACCAACAACTCATGGCGCTTGCATCACGATAATGCACCAGCTCACACTGCAGTGTCTGTGAGGGAGTTTTAGTAAACAAATAACTGTATTGGAAGGCCCTCCCTATTCACCTGATCTGACCCCCAATAACATTTTTCTTTACCCAAAGATAAAGGAAATAGTGAAAGGAATATATTTTTTATGACATTCAGGACATCAAGGGTCATATGACGTCAGCTGTGATAGCCATTCCAGAAAAATGTTCCAAAATTGCTTTGAAGGGTGGGTGAGGCACTGGCCTGGATTCATAGCTTCCAAAAGGTAGTACTTTGAAGATGACTATAGTGATATTCAGCAATGAGGTATGTAGCACTTTTTCTGGGATGAGTTCACAAATTTGATTGTCAGTGCTCATATTGTTAAAGCCTTAAACTAAATAAGTAGCATAGAAATAATGAGTTTTAATAATAAATATTTGTAGCTATGATTTTTATAATATACAAGGGCTGTCCATAAAAATATCCACCATAAATGCATCTAATTTTCATATTACATGGCTGGATACTTTCCTGACAACCGTTGTATTCTCTTTTGATTAACAATTTAGGGCTTTAAATTAATATTTTAGGTTTGAAATGCCTTAAAGGAGATATTTTACACAAAAATACTGACTTATATTAGTTCAGTTGTTTTGCAATCAAGTCCTAGATAATTGCATGGAAGTAATAAGGATATGGTTTTATAGCTAAAAATTACTAGTTTTTGAATTGATAAGGAAGGACATATTATAATAACATATTATAGGAACAAGGACTAAAATATTTTATTAATTTGAGAAATACAAATAAATCAAATATGTAAAATATGGTTCATGAATGACATGGATAATATATTATTACAGTGCAGGTTGGTCTTTTGTCAATGAAAAATATGTCTCTATTCAAGAGTAACTTAAGCATTAATTTGTCTATTACCCTAGTATTTAGGGATATTGTTTAATCATATATTTAGGAACATCACTGATCTTTTTTTTTTTTTTTTGGATATTTCCCTGGCTGGGAATTGAACTCAGGCCGCAGCACTGACAGCACCAGCAATGACGCCTTAAGCCACTACACCACCAGGGAACTCCTGAATATCACTGATCTTAATTTTCTAGTTCTCCCAAAAAAGTTACTGTCTCCCCTGGAAAAAGAGAAGACAAGTCTTTTATACCATGATATTTGGATAGAAGAGAAACAATGGGGATGTATCAGGAAACAGTTGGATTTGGAGCCCCTGCTCTTATAAGGCAGGAAAAATTGTCATATAGTTTACATTTATGAAATAACAACTATGTAGAGAACATTATGCTCATTGCTTTAAATATTACCTTCACTTATAAGTCAACATCACTAAAAAGAATCCAATTTCATAGCAGTTGTGTAGATGGATAATTTTATCAACCAATAATCTATCTATTAAAAGAGATTAGTTTATATGCCAGTGAATTAACTAATGATTGAAACAATTGTAGGAAGGTTAAGAGTAAGTACTCCAATGTGAGATGTGAAAACAGATATATTCATTTTACAAGGTAAACTATTATAATTTTAATAAATTTTAATTTTAGTGAATATTAAAAAAGCTTTTCATCAATTAATTAAGGTAATAAATCTTGTCTTAAAAAAATCATTGGACATCAGAATACATACTATAGACCCTGCTTTTAAAAGATGTTGATTAATAACTGGCTCATAATATTTATACAATCTAATGTATTGAATGAATGGAATAAAATATACCTATAGTGGGAAATAGATTGTACTCCAATACAGTTTTAGTTTTCACACTGGCTTTGATAATTTAATCATAACAGAATAATTTAATTCTAACAGGATATAGCAGGTAGCATTCAATTTCCTAACATATAGAATCTTGAATAAAAATTGGCTTGAAGAGGGAGTTATAATGCCGTCTAATAATGTATAGCAGCCATAACATCAGTATCCTTACTTATAGGTTGCAAACTAGTAGTAAACAATCCTTTCTCTCATCTCACTTTTCATTTTGTTATGTGAGAAAATTTCTATGAATTTATTTTACAAAGTAAATCCTTTTAACAATCACTACACTATTATTAACAACTTGCTTACAGCCAGTTTCCCAATTGATGACACAGCAGCATATCAAGAGTTGATGTATAGATCTAGGTTACAAATTATCATTATCACAATTGAGTAATGTCTAGATTATGTGAAGTTAATATCTAACAATGGATTGTGGAGTGTTCTGAAAGCAGAGACTCCAGTTTCCTCTTTTGCTCCCTGAGGTGTAGGTGACCTAGTTACAGTATAAGATCTTTATGTCTTGACTCATGAACCACATACAACTGCTCTGTCTTAAGCCAGGCTTTAGTCAATTAATGTGCTATATCATTAAATTATCAAAACTTACAAATATATAAACACAGAGTATTCTCAGTTACTATATTTGATCCTCCCAAACAACATAACATTTAGATCATTTAGAAGACACTAAGACTATTTCAATTGGGTCATAGTAACTAATGGTCTGATAAAGTAAAAATAAAAATTAACTGATAACAAATTTCCCTGCAGACATGGATTAAAGTACAGATTTTCAATGCATGCACAAAAAAAAGAATGGCATTTTTTATTGTTAAATTTATTGGGGTGACATTAATTAACAAAATTACATAGATTCCAGGTGTGCACTTCTATGATACATCATCTGTGTGTTGCCTTGTTTTCATCACCCAGAGTCAATTCTCTCCATCACTATATATTTGACTCCCCCTCCCTCTTCTCCCATCCACTACCCCCTTACCCTCAGGTAACCACTAACCTATTAAATGTGTCCATGAGATTTTGTTTCTTTGTTGCTTTCAGTTTTATAGGCTACATGTGAAGTCATATGGTTCTTGGTTTTTTGTTTTTTGGTTTTTTTTTTGTTTGTTTTTGTTTCTCTTTTTCTTTTTTTTTCAAATTCACTTTTATTGTTATACTTATTGGGGTGACATCTGTTAGCAAGGATTACATAGGTTTCAGGCATACAATTCCACAGTGCATTGTCAACCTGTTGTATAATATGTTCACCACCCAGTGTGAGTTCTCTTTCCATCACCTTATATTTAGCTTCCTCTCCCTCCTCTCCCGCCCACTCCCCATTCTCCCCTCCCTAACCCACTCATTCCCAAATAAACATTCATTGTGTCCATGGGTTGTTTGTTTGTTTGTTCATTTCTTTTCTCTTTGTTGCTTTCAGTTTTATATTCCGCATATGAGTGAAGTCATACAGTTCCTTGTTTTTTCTGTCTGGCTTATTTCACTAAGGATGATGATCTCCAGGTCCATCTATTTTGTTGCAAATGACAATATTTCATCTTTCCTTACAGCTGAGTAATATTCCACTGTGTATATGACCACAGCTTCTTTATCTAGTCATCTGTCGCAGGGCACTTTGGTTGTTTCCATGTTTTGGCCACTGTGAACAGCGCTGCAATGAACATTGAGGTACATAAGTCTTTGCGGACAAAGGTTTTCAAGTCTTTTGGGTAGATCTCCAGAAGGGGGATTGCTGGGTCAAATGGTAACTCCATTCCCAATTTTCTGAGGGACCTCCACACTGCCTTCCACAGTGGTTGTACCAGTTTGCACTCCCACCAGCAGTGTATGTACCAGAGTTCCTTCTTCTCCACAGCCTCTCCAGCACCTGTTATTCCTTGTCTTGTTGATAACAGCCATTCTCACAGGTGTGAGGTGGTATCTCATTGTGGTTTTGATTTGCATTTCCCTGATAGCTAATGAGGATGAGCATTTTTTCATATGTCTGCTGGCCATTTGTATTTCTTCATGGCAGAAGTGTCTGTTTAGTTCTTCTGCCCACTTTTTAATTGGGTTGTTTGTTTTTTGTTGTTAAGTCTTATTAGTTCTTTATATATTTTAGATATTAGACCCTTATCTGATGCATTATTTGCAAATATTTTCTCCCATTCA
>PVJL010005461.1:0-108244 GCA_004026885.1 Lyroderma lyra | reverse complement strand
GAACCTCCACACTGCCTTCCACAGTGGTTGTACCAGTTTGCACTCCCACCAGCAGTGTGCCAGAGTTCCTTTTTCTCCACATCCTCTCCAGCACTTGTTATTCCTCGTCTTGTTGATAACAGCCATTCTCACAGGTGTGAGGTGGTATCTCATTGTGGTTTTGATTTGCATTTCCCTGATAGCTAATGAGGATGAGCATTTTTTCATATGTCTGCTGGCCATTTGTATTTCTTCGTGGGAGAAGTGTGTGTTTAGTTCTTCTGCCCACTTTTTAATTGGGTTGTTTGTTTTTTTGTTGTTAAGTCATATTAGTTCTTTATGTATATTAGAGTAACACTTATTTTACTCTCATAATTGTTCTATTTTATTATTAGTTACTGTTAATCTCTTTACTGTGCCTAATTTATAAATTAAACTTTATCATAGATATGTATATATGAGAAAAAACATAATGTATATAGTGTTTGGTACTGCCTGTCGTTTCAGTCTTGAGGGGGTGGGGTTTGGAACGTATCCCCTGAGGATAAGAGACAACTACTGTAATCTCTGTTTTCCCTAAAGTCATGAGAGATCCTGTAGATAGCACAGCCAAAGTGGTAGGAGTAGAGGGTCCTTGAATCTTAAGATAACAAATCACAGGCTCATTTCAAAGTTATCGACACAGATCTTTGTAGTGTCTTCTATGCTGTCAGTTTTAATTGCATCTTTTCCTCTCACTTGACCACATAATCCCTTCAGTTTCAAAGCTGTAGAGCACCTTAAGCCACATAACTTCCGTTTACTGTTTAATGAGGATCATTATGATTAGATTGAGGGAGTGCTTTTTGCAGTTTCTTTCCAATAAAATGAGCACTAAAAGAGCCATGCAGAGCATAATTACATGGTCTCAGGTTGTTGTAGAGATTAGAAGCAAATAAATAAATAAACAAAACTGCAAAATAGACACAGACTTGACAGAAACAAACAAAACAAAACAAAACACTGAATGGAAGAGCACATCTTTTAAACTGCACATTATTTTTGTTTTCTGAAATTACACCCTACTCCAAAATATCAGTCAAATGCCCTCTTGAGTTTTGAATATTGTTAACTTTTAGTTTTCTAACTTGCTCACGATCCACTCCTTATCAACCTTTATGATTTTCAAAGTATGCCAGAATTTTTTATAGCTAGTTAAAAAATAAAGTCATGGATTCTGCACCTATTTTGTTTATATCTACATATAGAAATATAGAAAAAATACTATAACACATTACTCACGCATGGTTCTCTTTGGGTTCTGGGATTAAGGGAAGCTTGTGTTTTTTGTTCTTATTGTTTTTCTATTTATAATTTTAGTTTTGTAATAAAAATGTGTGGTGTTGGTTTGCTCAATGGACCTAGAAAATAGTTCTCAGTCCTAAGCAATTCTGTTTGAATATAATTCACTATTTTAAAACAAAAGAAAGCCGATCAAAAAAATTAGCTGGCAAAAGATATACTAGCTTTGTTGGAAAAATTCCCCAGTTTCAATATGCTTTGGTTGTCAAGGGTTAATATATAATATCAATAATTTGCCTTTATATGCTTCTTCAGGGTCCTACCCTGGGGTTGATTCATTAGTGAGACCCAAATTAAATTTTCTGGAAAAGAGTTCTCCTGCTCAGCAGGCCAGCTGCCTTCAGACTGGCTACATTAACTACCTATCCCCAAACTTGCCAAAGAATCAGTAAAAGGTGGTGGAATAAGACAAGTCATAAATTTGATTTCCATTTCCAAAATCACTGCCATTCTGGGCTGACCTCACATTGGCGGTCTGATTTGATTACAAGGTCATTTACCCACATGTTGTACTCAGCAGTTTGAAAGGTACAATGTGTTGGTTAAAATCTGATCCTTGGGGTGTATGTGCTCATTTTACAAGCAGCTCCTCAATTTGACATAATTCAATCCCGTGGGAGCCCAGCACGCTAAACCTCAGCGTTGTCCCAGCCCAGTTGCGGCGGAGCCGGGACAGGCCTGCCCAGAGCTCTGCTCAGCCGGGCCCTTGGCGCTGAGGCTCGGCAGGCCCCCAACCTAATTTCAGCTCAAACCTTTAATAACAATCGACAAGGCAGTCTTTGTGCTCCAAAAGGTTCCCATATTTATGAGCGCTCTAATGTGGTGGGAAGTACTCAACCTAAAGATTTGACCGAAAAATGTTTTCTTAAGTTCAGAATAGTCATTTTTATAATAATATTAGTTCCATTACTCAGAACATTAAAACCACTTTCAAAGCAACAGATCTCATTGAGAAGGACCAGGTACACAAGAGGTTTTATCTAATAAATAGACTGAGGCCCAAAGAAAACCACTGGACTAGGTACCAACAGAACTGGGATAAAAACCTTAGGTCTTCTGATTTCTAACCCAATCCGCCGCCTCATTCTGCCCTTGGGATCCCTGACCAATGTTGGCTGAGGAACTTTCGTGTTCCATATTATTAATAATGATCACTACCATTTATGGAGCCCTACCATGCGCCTGATCCTGCGTATCACACTCAATCTTGACGAGAGCCTGATGAAGGAGGTCCTCTTATTATTCCATTTTATAGTTGAGAAAATGGAGTCCCAGAGAAGATAAGTAGCTCATCCGGCATTTTAAATGACAGTGAGTGAAAGTCAGGACTGGGATTTAAATCAAGAACTTTCTGACCGCAGAACCCAAGCTTTTAACTATTTGGTACCGTGGCTGGACTTCTCAGAACCTTCTTTTCATGGCAAAAGATATAAAGTCTTTTTCTCTCGAAGTCTCGAATGGGGTTGCTGAAGACAACATTTAAAAGCCAGGGATGGCTGGGCAGCGGCCTCTTGTCTGGGAAGGACAAGAGGGTGGGGCCCATCTGGGCCGCCCACCAGATCCAGGCCGCACAGCACATCATAAATAACTGCTTACGCGTGCCAGCTCAGAATGGGTTTGAGTGTACTTGGTTTGTTTTTAAAGAGAGTGTGAGCGAAAGGCTGTCATTTAAAATTGCCCAGAACCCACGTCACAAGAACAGGTGGGCCCAGATTGAAAACAATATAAACGAGAGGTTAAACTTACCAAAGCCAACGTTTTGGAGTGATTATTTTCCTTTCCAACAGGGTGGCCCATGGGACTCTTTAAAGGAGGGATCCCCCTAACTGCAATTAAAACGTAAATTTCTCTATTGAAATGGTCAACACTCATGACTTTTCAGGAAAATGCTCGTTTTATTAATCAAGGGATGCCTTTGTGCAGAAGAGCAAGTTAAAGGTTTGGTTCTTTTGTATAAACACTGACAAAGGCCTGCAAAGCTCTGTTTCCTTTTCCTTTATAAATATTAAAGCTGTTCTAGAAGACTGTTTATGGGAGAATTTTTGTTTTTAAATATGACCCGGCATTCCTTCCTGAAACTTACTGCTTAAAGCCCAACGTTTAGGAGGAGACAACAGCCCCTTTCGAGAGCACATTCTATCTGCCGCCAAAAAGCCCTTCACCAGTAGGTGACGCTCTAAGAATGAGATTGCTACTGTAGGAACAATGAATTGAGGCTAGAAAGCAAAATTCCCCCCTTTCTTGGGCATCATCCTGAAGGAAACAGCTTTGCCCTGCCCCCTTAGAGGCCCCGTCTTCCTGAGCTGTCCAGCTCTGCTGTTTGAGCATAAGGATGCCCACGTTGTACCTCCCTAGAACCGCAGACTATGTCGGTGGCAAAGGATCTCTTACATAATGGCTTAGATTTCAGCCTTTTGGTCCTGGAATCCCAGGATCTGTACAGCTTGAAGGAACCTTGCAAATCATCTTCAACCCTCTCATTTTTCTAATGAGGAAGTTGAGATCTGAAATGAAGGCCTGATCACCCAAGGTCACCTAGCTAGTTCTTAGTTTAGCCAGGACAATAGCCCTAGTGGGCTTGCTCCGCCTCCAGGGCTTCCCAGTTTGGGAAACATTTGGGGGCATGATGGAGAGTGAAAAGATACCAGCGGTGTGCAGGGAGACAATGGGCTGCTTGGTGGGAGACGGGGTGCAGACCATTGACCATGTGTTGGGACACTTAAACATCTAGGATTTTCTTCCTCTCCTCGTCACACTCACGACTGCCACTCTAGCAGGATTTATTACAAATGTCAGGTGCTGAGTTTTTCTGTCCAAGTTAACTTCCTCGGGTACTTGATTTCTTCTGCCAACCCAACCACCACTTCCCTCTCACCTGGAGTTTCTACTGGCTGGTCTGCTTCGCATGGATTCAACGTATGCTTGAAAACATTCTAGGCTCCTGGATATAGAAGTGAACAAAACAGACAAAATCCCTGCTCTTGTGAAGCAAACAGCAAATAAATAGAAGTATCAGTCATATAGCATGTTAGTGATAAGTGATAAGTGTCAGGGAGGGAATGGAGACTGGGTCAGGGAAAGCCTCGCTGAAGGTCACTGATAAGCTAAGAGTGAAGGCCGGGAAGGAGCCAGCGGTAAAGCTGTAGGTAGAGAGGAAGAGCACTGAGGCAGAGGCGATGGCATGTGTAAAGGCCCTGAATTCCTAAGAGCGGGAGAAGTTCCTCCAATGTTTTTGAAATTTTGGAAAAGAAGATGAGGACTGCTTACAGACTGCCATGGGGATCACCTTTGCAGCTGAGGCCCGAGTTTTGAATTTTTTCCGCCGAGGTGATCCCTTATGGGGATTCCACGGACTGCCTTCTGTTCTCGGGGTCATAATGATGGACCCAGGTTTCGACCCAGGTTTCATCCCCGGTAATGATTGTCTTTAAGAAGTCCTCACCTTCTTTTTCAAAAGTGTCAAAAAAAATATTGGAGGGACATTTTCTACTGTGAAGAATTCAGTAACAGCCGGCTGTTTGAATCGAACATCTGAACACGCTTCCGTTTGGATATGCATGGGGTGAAAAGGTCAGCATCTGCGTGTGCAAGGTCAAGCGTGATGGAGGGGGATGCCATGTGACCATGCAGAACCGTTGTGTCCAGATACGTGTAACGTAACAAAAAATACTACAGGGGAGGCAACATGTATCAGCCCGCCCTCATACTTGGATTTGCTACTTATCGTTGACTGGGCTGGGTGTTGGCACAACACAGTGAAGGGCCACAGAGAGCAGGAGCTGTGTCTTTCCCTCCGCCACTCAGATCGTTGCACTGGGACCCAGCAATGAGAAAGGCGGTTTCCTCATCTGCAAAATGAAAGTAGGAAAAGCTGCCTCATAGGAGTTGTAAGGGTTACATGAGATACTGTAATTAAAGTCCCTGGTTAGGGTCTGGCTCCATTGCAACTAATAAAAGATAATAGTGCTTTTGATATTACTGGAAAGACATTTAGCCTTCTAGTTCAGCTTTTGGTTCTGCTATGTATTAGCTTTATGGCCTTGGGCAAGGCATTGAACAGGACTCTTGGGCCTCTCTTTTTCTTTCACCTGTAACATAGGATGGTAATAACTCACTTCACAGACTGATTTTAAAGCCCACATTGATAATCGTGTGTGCACTCAGTTCTGGGAAAGGTGTCAATCCATGTGGATACAATCATCATGGAGCAGTTTTATTTGTTCCAGTCACTGCTCACGACTGTGCTGTTTTATTCCTCTACCCACCCCCGTGCCCCTGGGGTAGGGCTCCCTTGGTGGTATCTTGCACAGATTTCCTAACTTTTTGCTTGCCTTTTCCTGATGACATGTGATGTGCAGCATCTTTCCATATGCTTATGTGCCGTCTGTGTCTCTTCTTCGGTGAGATGTCTGTTGAGGTCTTTGGCCCATTTTTTAATTGGGTTGTATGTGTTCTTCTTGTTGACAAGCGTTCTTTGTATATTTTAGATAATGGTCTTTAGATGTGTCTTTTGCACATCTGATAAAGGACCATTAAAATATTTCCTCCCAGTCAGTGGCTTGTCTTCTCATTCCTTTGACATTTTTTTCCAGAGCAGAGTTTTTAATTTTAATGAAGCCCATCTTATGAATTATTTCTTTCAGTACCTTTGGTGTTGTATCTAACAAGGCGTCACCGTTTGCCTGTGATGTCCAGTTGTTCTAGCACCATTTGTTGAAAAGACTATTTTTGCTCCATTGTGTTGCCTTTGCTCCTTTGTCAAAGATCCGCTGACTGTATTTATGTAGTCGGGGGGGAGCTATTATTTTCATCACCACTTCACAGACAAGAAATCTGGATACCTGGAGAGAGGATAAGTAACAGCTAACAGGTAGCAGAGCCAAAGTTTAATACTTAGAATTAATAAAAGCTAATAAGCATCAGCCTTGTGTTAACATCCCTGCCCTTAACTGTCCCACACGACCCATCTAGACCCGCTCGGGTCCTGGTGTCATGTTTGAGCACTTGCACTTTCTTGGACTCCCTATATTTGTAGTTTTATGTATGAAAAATAAATCTCTATTGGCTTGTATTTCTTATTATGTGTAAAACATAAATCTTTATTGTTTAAGCCATTATTATGGAGGTTTTCTGCCATATGTAGCAGATTATAACCCTGATACCCAAGCTATAGGGTAACTAATACCCTAAATTCCCTTTTATGTGCCGCTGTGATATGTCATTCTCTCTCCCCTCAACAGAGACTTAGCTCAATGAGGACAGAAACCACAGCATATTGTATATGATTGTACTTTACTCCAGTGCTTGGTATATAGTAGATGCTCAATAAATATGTTTGAAAAATTGAATAAATCAATAAATGATTGATAGCTGAGACTGCGGTAAATTTCACCTCCTGTCCACGTTGTCCTTGGCATCACACTAATTGGCATTCTCTGTGTATAGGCTAGCAAAGAGAGAGGGCAGGGGTTCTCTACTTCATGGTCATGTCGATCTAACCTGACATTAAAAATATATACTATGAATAAATCATCAAGTCCACAAACAGTTGAGCGGTAAGTATACTTATGGGTTTTTTGTTTCCCTTGCAATTTTTCTGTCCCCTTTCAGCCCTGTCTTTAGCGATCAGTTTCTTACTTCCTTTTAATTCCAGGCTACCTCTAACATCAATTTATCCTCTTGATTTATGTATCTCATATATGCACTTTTTTCCCTTCCTTGTCTCTCCTTATTTCCCTGGACATACTGCATGTTCCTCTCCACTTCTGACAGACTGATTTCTCTAAGGGAAAGAGGGCTGTTCGCTACTCTGTAATGTACCCTGCTCGTGCCATCCTCACTACTCATTTCAATTTCCTGGTGTGACTTATCCAGCAATCAGACCGTTGCCCAAAATGGGCCTTGCAGAAAAGCTTAACAAGTTTGTCTTGCCCCGTCAGGGACTGCTCCTGGTTTGCGTCCAGGGAAGCTCAGGTCTCTGTTTTGCTGATGCTTCGCGGGGCCCGATCAGCCAGGGGAGCCATTTTGTTTAATACCAAATTGAGCTATTAATTCCCAGAGTCACGTGCAGTGTGTGGAAGGAGCCGTGCGCCTCTGTCGGCGGGAAGAGACTCTGCTCCTGCCCCCAAATGCAGCTGGTCTGTGCGCCCTCGAGGCCCAGCAGAGAGCCGTGGAACGCGGCTGAGCTGGAGTGCGGGCTCAGCTCCTCAAGATGCTGGTGGTGAACACGTCACTGATTCTCTTTGGGCCTCAGGTTCCTAACCCCCAGAGAGTTAAACTCAGTGAATCCTAACTTAGCACCCGGCCTTGTAATTTTTGCTTTTATAAATAAGAAATGGCAAAGCAGCTCAAAAAAATCATTATCACAGGGGAACCTTAATCAAACATTAGAAAAAAGGCTCAGACTCTTCCCATGAACATCTATTGTTAAATTAATCATATCCCATCTCATAGGTCAAGTTTGGAAAAATAGACTATAAGAATAAAATAACAGGTAACGTCGGGGCTCAAGGTTAGATGAATGGCAGGAAACAAGAGCAAAGGTGTCAGGTCCCCGGTGACGTGTGTGAGGCTCAGGGGAAAGAGCATCGAAGTGGTGAAACGAGTTTCGTGTCTTTCCTAGTTCTCTGCTCTCCTTCCTCTCCCCCGACAAGTTTATTTTTGATATTTGTTACATCACAACATTTTAAAAATATTTTTGTAGAAAGTCTATAAAATGAGAAAGCATGTATCGTTTCCTTTTCCTTAGTTCAGGTGCGTCCGGCCCGCCTGGGCTAGAGCCACCTGATCAGCAGGTGGTCACAATTGCTGTGCTCCCAAGTCAGCAGGTGAGTGAGCTCCTGCCTCCCTCAGGGTGCCTACCAGGCAGTGGTGCTAGCAGATGGAGCAGGAGAATGTCACAATATGCCACCACGTGACCCATAGGTTATCTAGCTCTGAAGTCAGTAAGAGCTGTGGGAACATCATTTGGAATCTGAAGACTGCAGTGCACGGGCTCCACGTAAGCCCTTAGCGTAGCTCACATGGGTTCCCTGTGTTGTACGAACCTCTCCCAGAACACCTCCCCCCGACCTTCCCCCAAGGTGCAGCCAGTTAGACCATGCGCGGGGCTTTGAGCTCACCTGCATGGAATTGCCTCACCTCGAAGTAGGGATCCCTTAACGAGAATGAGGCTCTTATGATGGTTAATTTCATGGTGCCCAGGTAGTTGGTCCAACATTATTCTGGTGATCTCGGTGAAGGTGTTTTGGGATGAAATTAACACTTAAATCATTGGGCTTTGAGTAAAGCAGATTGTCCTCCATAATGTGGGTGGGCCTCATCTAATCAGTTGAAGGCTTTACTAGAATAAAGGCCGACCTCCCCCCAGCAAGAGGGAATTCTGTTCAAAGACAGTCTTCAGTCTGTCTTTAGTCTACTTGCAGCTCTTCCCTGAATCTCCAGCCCGATGGCCTACCCCATCAGATTTTGGATTCGCCAAGTCTCCACAATCTTGTGAACCAATCCTTAACATAAATCTCTCTCTCTCTCTCTCTCTCTCTCTCTCTCTCTCTCTCTCTCTCCGTGTGTGTGTGTGTGTGTGTGTGTGTGTGTGTGTACACATATACAAGTGTGTGTGTGTAAGGTTCTGGCTCCATTCAAAATGGTACACACACACCCCCCCACACACACATCCTGTTAGTTCTATTTCTCAGGAGGACCCCGGCTAATACAGATTTCTGCCCCTAGTCTTGCACACGGGAAGCCCATAGGCACACAGAAACAAGAAATGCCTGGCCCTGACGTGCATGTGCAGATAATGGAAGATTACTCTATGTGGAATTTCAAGTCTTGGAACCAGGACCTTAAGCTCAGATGACCCAACTGGCTGAGAAGCAGCATTGCTACCGTAGATGGTAATATTAGTTGTTTCTAGCTGCTGCCGTGGCTGAGGGTATAGAGAGCACTGAGCCTGTGACTCTGTGCTCCTCTGATCTGGCAGACACTTCATTCTGCACAGGCTAAGTTTAGGCACATCTCTCTGAGATGAGAGAGTGTGGGCCATGTCCATTCATTCATTTGCACTCTTGTCCTATTCACACTCTTTGTGCCACTTCAGGAGTCATCCTAAGGAAAATGAATTTGAACTGTTTTAGGTGTCATCCTTCCTAGCTGAGAACCCAAACAAAATGTGTGGGCCCTCCCAGCACGTGTGGTAATGCCAAATACTGCAATTGTCCATCTCACATGGACTCGCTGCTCTATTGGGTCAAACTCCAGCTGCTGCTCCGGGCCACCTTGCCTTCTTGGTCCTAAGGATGCAAACATTTTGCAATCTTCAGTTTCCAGCTCTTTTTTTGACCTGTGCTTTTACTAGGTCTTTGAGTCTTGTACCCATTGCCTTAAATTCACAGAGTCCAGAGCTACCTTTTATTCTCAAATTTGTTCCCTTCTCTAACATGATTGATTCTTCCTCGGATCAATGCTACCCATGCAACAGTGCAAAGAAAAACAGAAAAATCACCGATAATTTTCCTATCCAGGGGTCCCTATTAATAAATAAGCCTGGGCAACAAGGCGAATGGAAATGTTCATTTACTGAGATTGGACGATTGGGAGAAGAGCAAATTTCAGGGTGCAAGGGAAATTAAGAATTCTATTTTGGACAAATTCGAGATGACTACTAGATAGCCAAGTGCAGAAAGAAAGAAACTGTCTGATACACTCGTAGGAGCCTGGAGTTTGTGGGAGAAACTGAAAATGAAGCTAGAACTTAAAAGTCATTAGTGCATAGATGACATTTAAAACCATGGGTAGGATGAGGTCACCAAGGGAGAAGAAGAAGAAAAGAATAGAAACCTGAGGACTGCAGCACTACAGTGTCTACAAGTGGGAAGAAAAAGGAGGAACCAGAAAAAGAGAAAAAAAAAGACTAACAGGGAGTGAACAGGGAGTTAGGAGAACAAGAAAGAGTTGAGTTTCAGAAGTCAAGTGAAGGAAGAATTTCAAGAAGATTTAAGCCATCAGCGATGTCAAATGCCACTGAGGTCTAAGGTTAGAAAGATGAGGACTGAAAATGGGCCAAAGGGGTCATGAACATAAAAGTCTTTGGAGACTTTGGCCAGAGCAGTTTTGGTGGCGCAGAGCCTGGAGGGGCTTCCGGAAAGACTAGTGACAGTGAGTTCAGATAAGTCTTTGCAGGAGTGTTTTCGGAAAAGGGAGAGCAAAGATGGGCTGAGGGATGGAGGAGGATGGGATGGGTCCAGGGAGGATATCCCCTTTACGTGGGAGGTGTCACACAGCACGTCCGAATGTGGTGGTGACGATCAGAACACTGTGTGCCCTTTACAGGTGTACCACAGCCTCTGTAACCAGTCCTGCATTAGCCCGCGTTATGTTTCAGACTTCTGCTATTATAACTGTAATAAATACCTGCACTACTGCAGATACAAGTGAAAACCAACTTGAAAAATACACGATGACTGGCCAGAGGGATGGGCGCTCTCACTGGCTCAGTTTAGGTCGGGTGCCTAGTTCTTCTGCTTTCTCCGATCCGTGGTGGCCAGGAGGCTGGCATAGGTAAGAAGAGAGCGTTTCAACGGCAGGAGAAGGTGAGTTTCCACAAAGGTGGGTGCGTGGGGTCGTTCCTGCGCACAGATTTCAAAAACGACGTTTATAACGATAGCCTTGCACAGCAATCATTGTTCGCACTTCTAAATATGTCCCGAGGCGAAATGCCTGAGTGAATGAGCGCGCCCACGAACACGAATTTGGGAAGGCTCTTGCCGAGCAGTTCCCCACTCTTCACTTCTAGCTGCTGAGGCCTAGAAAACCCTTGCACGCCCTTTCCCATCTCAGCGTTGACAGCTATAAAACATTTTCAAGTGGAATTTGCAAAGTGGAAAATACTCTTCTCATTGTTGTTTAGATTATGTCAAAGAAATGTCGGCCAACTTGAGCCCCAGCAAACATGAGCATTAACCAACATGGGCTTTAACAGTCCACTCCTGGGGCTAGTCAACATGGTGGAACTGAAAGGTGCTGACCCTTCGCAGAGATGTCCCCTCACAGCAGCACTGCAAGGGGATGTTTCCAAACACAGACACCTGTCTCCTTCATCCAACCCTCCAGCTTGAATTGTTGGAGACGCAGTCTATCCACCTCAAGGTCTCAGCAAAGAGGAAAGGCCAGGGAGACCCTTGGGGAACTTGTCCCAATGCACCAGAAAGTAAATTGCAGACTCAGCTCAGGATTTCTTCTGTGTCCTCTGTTCACCTCCGTGACTTTTCTTGTCAGCTGACAGAGAATATGCCCAAGGCCACAGAAAGCAGCGGCTGGCGGTGGCAGGGCCGCTGGTAGTCCCAGCTCGGTCCCTTCTCCTTTCTCCACGGCACTTGTTTGGATGTCAGTTTGATTCATGAGGCCTCTCCATTCCCGGCACCTCCTGTCCCATCCCCTGACTTCCTTACACGTGGACATTGTTTCCAGACTCTCTGCTGCAGTGACTGAATTCCTCAGGAGTAAAAAATGAGCCTTTCTTTCTAAAGGGGGGACAAAGAGGGGCAATAAAGTTTCATTTAAAAAATTTTCTCGGGAGTTCCCTGGTGGTGTAGTGTGGCTAAGGCTTCGGCGCTGTCAGTGCTGTGGCCTGGGTTTGAGTCCCAGCCAGGGAGCTACCCACATAAAAAATAAAAAAATATATATATATAAAATTTTCTCTTTTGGCCTGGGGTTTGTGGGACCTTTAAAGCTCAAAATTATGCGGAAGAAATGCATCCTTCATCTTACCACTAAAGTGTCGGAACGGGGTCCTATTATCAGAGAACGCCACTAGAATGTATTTTGATTCCTCGATTGTATTTGGGTAAGTCATGAGACCTCTGTGCTTTCAAGTTTGTAAAATGAGAAGAATAATGGACACCACTGTCCCTTCGGTGTCATTAATGCCCGTGTGAATGGGTTTCTATAGTGTTTGTGTCTAACAGTGAATAGAGCATTGGATAACTATATTATACGGCATGATGTTATTTATGTTCTGCCTTTTCAGTGGGTTAAAAATTGAGTGTTCTTGAAAAAAAAATTAGGAAAAAAAACAATGTCTCTCAATATTTAGTCGTTCTGGAGTGAGACAAACTTGGGTTCAAATGTCAGGTCTCTCATGTTCTAGCTACCTCAACCACAGGCAAATTCCTTAACCTCAGTTTGCCTCAGTTTCCTCATTTACTAAATGGGGACAAAAGTTTAACCTCACGAATTGTTAAAGTTAATACACAGTAAAATGCTTCACACATGATTAGTGCTTGATGTAAGTTGGCTATTATTATTATTTTATTTTATAATTATCATTAGTTAGAGCTAAGGCTCTGGCATGAGAATAGATCTTGGCTCAAATGTCAAGCCTTCTGTTTATTTGACCACTGTGTGACTCATTTTCCTCATCTGTAAAATGGGTATAATAACGATACCACCTAACCTATTAGGGAGGTTGTAAAGATTAAATGAAATAATATAAATTAAGTGCATGGTACAGGAGATTAGTTACTGTAGTACTGCTCCCTCATTTGGGCCCACCCTAAGGCAAACTTATGCCACTGGTGAAATGTGTCATCTGGGCCCTAGGGCCTGCCTATTTGGCTCTGCCATGAGTTCTTCTCCCTTTGACACCCAGTCTTCCCCAGGTATTCATCTGTGTCATCTTCCTCCCACACCCCTGATCAAAAGTCAGAACAAGCTCAGAGAATAAATTTTATTGTATCTACAACTTAAGCCTTGTCTTGAGTGGTAACACAAGGCTCTGGCCACCAACCCAGGAATGTTAGGCATCAGCAACCAGGTAAGAAAGGAAATTTCACAAGCAGCTGGCTTTTACAGCACTCTTAATATTGCAGTACTTTTGTGGCAGCTCTTGGAGAAGGCTAGACCTGAACAGAATGGTAATTCAAAATCAGGTGTACAAGGTGATATATCAGTTAGGAATTGTGTTCAGCTGCTAATAGCAGAGATCCAGCTAAAACCAAGTAGGGCTTTATTTCTCACAAACAAGAAGTCTAAAGGCAAACATATTAGAGAAAGGATGCTATTTCTGATAGCATCAGAGACCTGAGTATAATAATTTCTGCTATGCCATCCTCAGCATGTGACTTCCCTCCTCAAAGAAGCTCCACGGGCCCAGTATGTCCACTGGAGGTCCACCATCACATCTTCCCAGAAAGGAAAAAGAGGAAGGGCAAAAGTTAAAAGAGAGGCTCCCTCCTGCTAAGTTAGCCTTCTTTAAGGAGCTTTCCTGAAAGCTCCACCCAAGATTTCCATCTGTAGCTGCAAGAGAGGCTGACTTTTAGCTGAACATATTATCATCCCAAATAAAATCAGTGTTCTGTTACTGACAAAGAAGTTGAGAAAGGATGATGAGAAGATAAATGCTATCATTTAAACCACCTGCTTTATTTTGTTTTTCAGGGCTGAGCAGGTGGGCAGAGTGAACTCAATTGGCACGTAATGCTGGTGGCTCAGACAGGATGGTCTCAATGGAGATGGTGAGAAGTGTTCTGATTCTGAATGTGCTCTGAAGGTAGAGCTGACCAGATTGCAGAGGACGTGGCTATAGGGTGTGAGAAGAAGGGAAGGATGACTCTAAATTTGTGGCACATCAGCCAAATGGAGTAATGTGGCACTACTAAGACCATAATTATGAAGACTGTCAGAATAGAGACAAATATTTATGATAAATTGTTAAGTGAAAACAGTAGAATCAAAAACAATGTGTTTCTGATTATTACAAGCCTATAAATTGCCAACAAATGCCAAATGAATAATAATTCTATGATAAATAAGTTTTAAAAATTTATCAGCCTTAAATCTACGGGTAACACCAGCAAAAGGTTAGCATGCCCTTTTCAGAATTTGGCCATCATGTAACTTCACAAGCAGCTCTCTTGATCTCAGTGTGTAAGAAATGGAATCACAGAATTTAGACACGCACAGAGCCTCTCCTTTATGATGGAACTGAAGCCCCAAATGTTAAAGGGTTCCTAATTACAAGCAGAGCCCAGCCTAAAGTACAGCCTACTAACTCCTGATCCATCAGTCCATGTAAATCCTTTCATCTAATTTTCTTTTCTTCCATCTATTTTTTTTTCTGCTTTTAAAATGATCCTGAAATGTGTTTCTTATAGTTTACTGAAACCTCGTTTCTTAGTGATTTATTAAAAAATCACTATACTCACATAGACTTGTTTGCATGCAAAGTATACCCTGTTTTTGAAAGTCAAAAAGATTTGAAATGCCTTTTCCTCTGCAAAGCCTTGCACAACATGTGAATCCTAATATTAGACCTTGAAACGCGGAAACTTGGTAAATCCCATATGTGCATAACAAATGCTTAGTCCACATTTTTTCAGGGTCTCTGATTTATTCAGCAGGGCGAGTTATTAATAACTCTGTAGTGTTGGGTAAGATAGAGTTACCTGTCACAATAAATTTCAGTCTGGAAGTAAGTCTAGTCAAAAACTGGGAAAACCCCACAAAACCCATCAAGGTCTTACATTTACGACATTTCTTAGATTTCTATTACTAAGGTTTAGGGATAAGTACTACAGAGGAATTGAAGAGAAAATCCCCAATAATAAAATGGTTACTTATCTTTTAGAGGAATCAGATACCGCAGAGAGAGAACTATGACTCTTGAAAAGAATGCAGAACCAAATACTCACATTACTGGATTTAAGATAATGAGTGGTGCTAGGTAGTAGAAAGAGCTTTGGGCTGGAACTCAGCATACCTAAGTCCTAGCCCCTGTTCGATAACTAGGATGAACTTGGACAGTTTACTTATTCAACCTTGAATTCCTAGTGCTGACATTCAATCTACAAAATATTTATTGAGCTCTGATTACATCACAGGCTGCAGCAGTCACTGTCAGTGACCAACTCAATATCCATTTCCTCTTCTTCGGTGCTCACAGAACCTTGATTTTTTGGGGGGATGGGGGGAGGTAGAGTGCTCAGCTAAAAACTGTCCTTCCCAGCTTCCTTTGCAATGAGAGGTGATCATGTGACACAGTTTTGACCAATAAAATAGAAGCAGAAGATGGCTGGAGATTTAATGGAGGTCAGAGGTTCCTGGGATGCAGAGAAGACTTGCTTTCTTCCTATAAGGAGTTCAGAATCTGATTATGTCTATCATCAACAAATTCTATGGAAGGTTACCTTGCTCAGCCTGCAATGGAGTAGAGAAAACTGGGAAAGCTTATTGGAGGAGATGAAATTTCTCTGGGCTTCTGGGCTTCTGCTTCTTCATTTATAAAACAAGAGAGTTGAACTAGGTCCTCTATTTATGCCTTGAGTTAAAAAAAAATTGATTAAAAAAATTCTACTTATAAATACAGAGAAAATTTAAAACAACAGAAAGTCATATGCTATTTGGAATGATAAACAGGGCATTTATATATATATGTTTTATATATATATATGTGTGTGTGTGTGTGTGTGTGTGTGTGTGTATATATATATATATATATATATATATATATATATATATATTTTTTTTTTTTACATATGAGAAATTCAACTACTTCAATGTGAAACTATAGTCCACAGCAAAGAGTAAGCTTTATTGTAAACCCAGGGCCCTAAAATGTACAGAAAGAATTTCTTAATTTGTTTTTGGACCCATGTTTTAAAATCATTCGGACAAAACTCAAATTGCAAAAATTCCAGACTATAAAAAGAACAACTTTCCTGTTAATAGAGGTGAGAGGAGGAAGTGAACCTGACCATCAGAGAGAAAATGTGGGAGGAAATAACTTGGCAACACCACAACCAGAGAGAATGAACTTAAAAGGCAAATGCAACTTGACTCCCTGTTGCTGGAGATAAGAACTAATTTTGTCTAAAGCTTTATTGTGAACAAAATGTTTCCATATTCCTTATCTTATTTGATCCTCACAACAACCTGACAGAGAGGCGTTATTAATATCCTTGTTTGACAGAGGGGAGAGCTGATGGGATCTGCCCAAGGTCAGGCGGCATAAGTAAGCAGTAGAACTGGGACTCCAAATGCTATGTTCTTTCTATGATCAGGACTGCATCAAACTGCAACTTAACTAAAAGGAAATAATTTGGAGGTCCTTTAACAACAAAAAACATCAGTGGAACTGTTTCTTACACAAAATAGTCAAACAGCAAAATCTCACTGTGGCAGTGAGAGGACAATTTTCCACTCCAGCCTTTTATTCTGGCTACTGTAATTTGAAGCCATGGGTGGGGAATTTGAAAATGGGATTGCAGGAAGTAACTGCAGAGGAAAGAGTCTTAGCAAAGTCAGGATAGGCTAACACAATAAAAATGTACTTGTCGTGTTCAAAATGTGGATATATTCCTGGTCAGGAGACTCTCCTGAGCAGTTTTC
This sequence comes from Lyroderma lyra, assembly GCA_004026885.1. Lineage (NCBI taxonomy): Eukaryota > Metazoa > Chordata > Mammalia > Chiroptera > Megadermatidae > Lyroderma > Lyroderma lyra. The sequence goes on along the minus strand of PVJL010005461.1, from coordinate 91,540 downwards.
ATGTAAGGGGTGACTTAGGGACTAGGGCTCTTCCATCTTGTGACACCACAATCTTCACCAAGTGACCTCCATTGTCACTATGGAAGGGAATGTGAGCCTGAGTTCACACCACATCCCTAAGGGCCTTGGCTCTACAGACAAGCATCACCTTTGCTTTTATTCCATTGCCTGCAACCAGTCACCTGCCCATCATCTAGATGAAAGAGGGTCAGGGTAATTTTGTCCTCGTGGGTGGCTGCTTCCCAGTTCCAAGACTCCAGAATGGAAGAGAACAGTGGATCTTTGGCATCAGCCGTCTCTACTGTAGGCCTCAGAGTAATCAGGCATGCTGCCCTTGTCACCCTACTACGAGCCTAGAGAGGCCTAAAGCCATTGTTGCCCTGCAGCGATCTAGAGAGAAGGCGTTTTGGCTCAGGAATATTTGCAGAATTGCAAGAGAGCTGCACTGTCAGCGATGGCTCAGATATAAGTACTAATAGGGAAGGGAAACGGAACTAGTGAGAGCCAGGGAAATGTTGGGGAGACTCTGTGCCTTACAGCTGTGTTGCTGGGTACTATTTGGTGCCCACTTGATGTGGTAGTTTTAAGAAGCACAGAGTCACCGAGGCAGTGTGCCAGCTACAGCCTATGGATCCGCTAGATTCATTTCCACCCTTTTGTGCCCCCCTCTCTGCCCTAGGAGCTTCCCTGTCTGTCCTCTGGGCCTCTTTTGCCCTCTGGACCCCGCCTAGGGGTAGCCAATGGGCGCCCTTGCTGGAGACTGAAGGGAGGGAGGGGAGAAGGGCAGGGATATAGGCCCTTGGCTCATTCCTGCAAGATAGTCTTGGGTTTGCTGTGTGTCTTTACCGAAGTTTACTGCTTCTCTCGAGGCTCCCTGCTGAACACGCCCTCTCTCTTTTCAGGTTCTGGTAATCTCAGTCCCCCCAGGTCCCTTCAATCCTGGGGTGGTAACACTTCTTCTGTTGCTAGCCTGGGATTTCTGCACCACCTCTGTGGTCCCCCTAGGTCTCACTCCCGTTTTTGTTCTTAGTTTCTTTGTGAACAAATTATTCTGATTTGATTTTGACATTTGTCATTCTTTCTTTTCCTCCCTCCCTCCCTCCCTCCCTCCTTCCCTTTCTCCCTTCCTTTCCATCTGTTGACATTGTGTTTTCAGCCCCAAGCACCAGGCCTATTCTCTGTATACACTACAGGAATCCTTTTTTAAAAAAATGGTTCTTAGCATTTTAAAACAAGACACAGAAATGCGGGGCCTTAGCCCCCAGGACATAGTTTCGTCAGGGCTGTGCTAGCCTTGGGCACCTACCTCTTGATTGCGAGGCCCTCCTGCTCCTGTCCATGCCCTCTGAAAATCGGAGCTCATCAGCACACTCTCCACCCCATCACATGGCCCTCGTCATCGCTTCCTGGATCTTCTAAAAGAAGAAATTGCTAACAAGGCAAGTGGAAGACTCATCAAATGTTTTGCTTTTTGCAGAATGAGAGTTCCATCAGATATGAAAAAAGCTGAATTAGGAAGAATCCAGTATGAGAGGTGAAAACTTGTTTTGAGATTTCCTGTGTTCCAGAGAAATCCAGATACACTGGATGCCTGAATTCAACGGGTCTTCGTCCAGTTCTTTTTCTTTCGGGTTATTTTAAAAGTCGGTATTTTATTTTATTCTTTTTCGTTTTACTCTTTCTCTCCTATCTCCAAGCTGAGTCATTTCCCTCCCGCAATTCTCTCAAATCTCCAAGGAAGGTCTTGTTCGATTTTCTGTTGCGGCTCCTGGCCTGCACGGCTTTGATCCTGCCGCTCTGAGAAGCGCCTTTCTTCTCGGCTTCACTGCTACAAAGTCCACTCTCCCCTTTCCATGTGCCTCTTCCTTTTTTCCCTCCTAACAGACTCAGTGCACAACAGTGGTAAAGAACAGGATTTTTGAGTCAGAACTGAGCCTGAGTCTCGTTCCTGTTGTTTCCTACACGGAGTGACCTTGGTGAGGCTACTTAACCCAACTTTCAGTTTCTTCATGTGCGAAATGGAACTGTTATGAGGCTTTAATGAGAAGCTGAGTGTACAATGTATGGCACATAGTGAGCACGCAATACACATTGCCCCTTTTTGTTGTAACCCTCTACACATCACCCAGACACAGGGGTGTAAGAAGCAACCATAGACACATAAAATTTAGATGGCAAGGGATCATTTTGAAGTCGCTTGCTTTTAGTACTCTTTTACTTATCAAAAGACAGCACTTTGACTGAAGATAATTTCAAAAAACTTTTTAACGGTCATTTGTTTCTTGAAGAAGCTACACATTTGTTTGGGTTATACTTACTCGCCAGTTCTGTTCCTACAGATTTGCACCAACTCCTTTCCCGCCTCCATAGGGACCGGCCCAGTTTTCTGTTGCTATGGGCGTTTCCATTGGCATTTTTGCTCTTCGTGCCATGCTTGTCAGCTGGTTGATATAACTAAGTTTAACCATCTTCAAGTGTTTCTTCCCCTTTCAGAACTTTTCCTGTTTCTTCATATATTACTGGAGAGTTGCTTTTTCTTTTCTTTTCTTTTTAAAGATGTATTTAAAATTCTGACAACTTTGGACCTGGAAAGACCTCTAAAAGTTATCGACTTAGTTAGGAGAGTTCTTGGCTGCAAGTAACAGTATATGCAAATAAAGTGCTTCAACCAATAAGGGTTCACATTTTTTCATGCAACACTAAAATCACTAAAATGGGAAACAGGTTGTTGTCCCAGGGTTGTTTCATAGGTTCAACAATGTCACGGGGGACCCTGTCTCTTCTAGTTTTTCTGTGCTAGATCTCCAGTGTGTTTGCAATCTCTCCTCTCAGGGTCCTAGGCAAGTTGCAATAGCTCAAAATAGGTTTGCCTTTTTATAATCTGAAACAGAATTCAACTTCTCCATCCTGAGAGGAAGATCTAGAAGTCACAACCGTGTGAGTGGTCCTTCAAGCCCATTCAGAGAGAGTGGTGAAGGGGATGAAGGCTTATATCGGGGGGTTGGCCTTAGGTATTGTTTAATTCCCTTACAGTCTTGAGATCCTATATTTTCAAGTATTTGCCCTATTTTTGTCTCCTAGCACTATAACTCAATGGGGAGAGGAAAGAAAGCAGGAACAAGTAACAAGATAAATCTAAACCTTTTAAAATTTTAAGCTCCTCACCTTTAAAATAGAAATCGAAAACCCCATTTCAGTGGGTTGCTTGGAAAGAGTAAACAAGGTAAAAGATAAAATGGTCTCCCAATAAGGCCTAGCATATACTAAGAGCTCAAAATAATGTTAATTAAATTGACAGAGTGACACCGGTTCGTTGGGTAAGAACCCGACAGCTTGCTTTGCAATCTCTGCCCAGGATTTCCTCGTCACGTCATTCACCCAATCTCACATTGCAGGTTTTCTCCATCTACAACATGATAACAGTGATTCTATGTTCTTCATAAATTGTGAGGATTGAGTTAAGCACCTTGACATACAAGCTATGTCATCTCTTTCTCAAATGAGACAGCATGGCACCAAATAGTCATCATGACTTGATATAGCCCAGGTGATACTGGCCTTTTTGCATTCTCCATGTTTAGAAGGATGGGAAAATCGCTCTTCTGGTTTTCTACATACAGTTTACTCGTGCTATGTCTTATAACTCTCTGTCCAGTGCTTGGTATAAACGGGAAGTTCATAATCAATTATGTATTAAAATTATATACCTGCCCTTCTTGTGCGTGTGTGTCTGTGTATACAGTAGACTCTCAGTTAACCAGCACCCATGGGGCTTAGTAGATGCCGGATAAATGTAAGTAGACTCTTCGTTAACCAGAACTCAAGCAATGGGCACTCTCAAGTAACTGGCAAAATAACTGGCAAAATCTCAGGCATGCCAGTTATTTGAGTTCCGGTTAACAGGGAGTCTACTGTATACATATGTTAATATGAAATGTTTGGTTTTGTAACTATTTCACATGTTCTAGTAACCAAAACTGTGAAACTATTTCTAAAATCGATCTAATATTTGTGCATGTAAAAACCATATTCTCAAAACAGTTGAGAAAAATACAAATTATTAGCTTTTTAAAACTTAACACATGAAGAGCTTTGAGTTTTTCCTTTTTTTCAACTGATGCTATAACTTCTGAATTAGTGGTTCAGTATTAGCTATTGGCTACACATAAAACATCTCATAAGTAAGCACTGGAGATTGAATAATCAATATATCTTAATCAATATGTCATTCAAATGCATGGGAACATTGAAAAGGTAACCAATAATAACCAGTGACCTATGTCATATACATACAGGTTATACAAATTCTAGGCCACATATACCTGATTTAGACATGAAAAGAAGATAAAACACAATAGCTTTTGAACCTTTTGAATAGAAAATAGAAACCAGTTTCATAGGTCTTTGCAATTTGTTCTACTAACACACAATATCAAGGTAACCTGCTATACATTTCATTAAAGGAGATCTATTTGTGGGGGAGATTAAAAACAGGGACAGAGGAAAGCAATAGCTTGGCTTTCTCTCTACCTCCTCAGTTTAAGAGGAGCCAAGTCCAAGAGGACACAAGAACGACAAATCAGTGGAGGAACCCCAGCAACCATTATTCACGAGCCTTTGTGTTGCTCTTATCTACCCAGCCCAGGAGGATGGGAGGCTGCTGTAGGTTGTGTAACAGGAGTTATATGACCCTGGCAAAGTGCATAGGATTGGGGCTTTAACAGAAAAATAGATCTGGATTTGAGCACTGGCTCTGCTGTTTCCTGGTTGTATAGCTTGGCGTTCACTGCTTCACCTTTGTAGAGTCACATTTTTCTGTCATCTGTAAAGTGGGGATTACATTATTATTTCTGTAAGTGTGAGAATTATACAGCATTTTACAACAGACCTGGCCTCCTATCACACTGGGACACGAAAACAAAGGCCAGTCTTTCCATAAATGAGCTGCCCGCTGGCTACCCCACCGATGTCTTCCTGCCACTCACAGGCTCTCTCCACGCAAATCACGCCGCTCTCCTTGGACATGCCAAGCATGCTGCTGACTCAGGGCTTTGGCACGTCCTGTCCCCGCTGCCTGGGGTACACTTTCTGTCCCTTCTCCTTTACCTCGTTTGGATCTCAGCTCTTCAGAGAGGCTTCCCAACTACTCCTTTAAAAACGAGCTCTCTAATCCACCTCTCTTTAGCCCCTCATTCCACGCTATCTTCATAGTACTTACAATCTCATGGCATTCTATGGGTGTCCGTTTCCTTGCTTGTTGCTATCTCCCTGCAGTGGAATGTAAGCTCCAAGAAGGTGGGGCTGTGGGTCACTGCTGAACCCCAAGTCTCTGGCATTGTGCCTGGTCTACTGGGGTCACAAGCACACATGAAGAGCCTGGGTTCTGGAGCTGGATGGCCCATCCTTAAAGCTCAGTTCCCTGCTTGCCAGTTATGAGATCTTAGGCAAGGCCCTCAACCTCTCCTCATCTGTATAATGGGGATAATAACCAGCATGTAGGTATAGGGCTGTTATTATGAAGCTTAAGTTGGTTAATATTTGTAAAGTGCTTAGATCAGTGCTTAGTGAATAGTAGGTCTGTAGCAATATTTGCTAACTAAAAAACATCTGTGAAATAAACAGACAGAAGGACTACCTGTCAGAAACCATCTTCTTCCATAGCCTGCCTCTGTGCCTTGAATGCTACCATCACTGATGAATTGATGAATTTATTTATTTTACTGCTTAATGAATACTTATCCTATGGCTTTTTTGTGACAAACGTTTGCCCAGGGATATATATGTCTTATTTCTCTGGCTAGATTGTCAACTGCTGGAGGACAGGAACTTTTTATTCTACTTTTAAACTTTCACCCTCCTTCTAGCATCTCTCCTGACTCTCCCACTCAGGCCCCCTTCCTCAGCCCTGGGCCCCCCCCCCCCACAGCACTTATCCTTAAGAAGTATGCTTACCAGTACAGTATAATACTTCAGGGATGGAAGTTTCCTTAGAGCACACCAAGTTACCAAGCTCTGATCTGATTCACACGTGCCTCCACATCTCTGCTTTTTTGCTTCCAGTTACAGGGATCTCACCCATTTTATTCTCTAACTGACATTTTATTGAGCACTTACTACATGACAAGTACTACAGTAAGTGTTTGATGCACATTATCTTCTCTAATCCTGACCACAACTCAGGGTATCAGTGTGCAGGAACTTTTACAGGTGCAGGATCTCAATAAGGGAGTTGGGACATGAACGGAGGCTGTCTGACAGTCTGACTCATACAAGAGGGCTGTCCGGAAAGTATCCAGCCATGTAATCTAAAAAATAGAGGCATTTATGGCTGGATTTTTTTCTGGACAGACCTCATACTGCGCTGTCCCCAGGAAGTTCCTCCTTAATTCTTTTACTAGAAGTCTTTTTTATTTCCACTTAATCTCCCCTATCTACATGAGAGTGCTTATTCCGACATGTCAGTTCACCCCCTCACTATGAGCCCATAAAGCTGGAGAGGACATCATTTTTGCACCTCCACCGGCCGGCAGAGTCGGGCAGGGGATGAGCACGCAGTGAGTGTCCATTGAACTGCTCACACGGAGCGGTGCTGGGACGGGTATTCCAGGCAGGGTGGAGCTGTTTCTCCCCGTCTTCTTTCCGTCAGCCTCCCGCATGCCTCGTCAGTGCCACCCTGCTCAAAAGTCTTCCAGGATGTGGATTTTTAAAACTAAAGATTATAAAGCATGGTCACAGAAATGGATTCTATTTGGCTCTGCTCTAGTCTATGCAAGGGGTCCCGAGCAGCGGGGGGGTGGGTGGCCAGGCCAGGGGCGGCTCGTAGGTGTAAGTTAGTGACCTGGAAAGTACGTACACACAGAGTATGCACACAGACACACAGGTATCCTTTCTATATACACAGGGAAACAAAGCAGAAGATGTCTCACATTTCTCCTGCTCTCGCCACAGTATGTTGTTTTAGTTTGCTGGAGTGAGTGATTACCCACTCCACAGAAAATTACTATTTTGGTTTTTCCTAAAGGGTGGTTTGTTCTACAGTAGAGAAGTACAAAAAGATTAACTTTCCAAAAGGAGTATTTTTGTCATAGAGCAGAGCAGCAGGGTATGGGAGGAAAAGTGCTGGCTTGGGAGCCAGGACCCTGCCTGTACACCCCTTGCTGCCCTGCACAGACGGTCGCGTTGTGGGCAAGTCCCCCATCTGGATCTTTAGAGTCGCCCAGGGTCATTGGTCACGTATAAAAGAGACATTAAAGAGGTCATCCTTCCCTTTCATCTTCTACTGGGCAATCTGATGGATAGTAATCCCTGGATGGGGGTCGATGGAGCCGTGTTAAGACTCAGTTTAGCTACTCCAGGCTGGAGATCCAGCCTCCGGGAGCCCCCGTTTTCTCCCCTATGAAATGGGGTTAGTGACTGTGCCCACTTTCTAGGGTCGCTGTGAGAATTAGCGAAGGGATGCTTGTGAGCACTCGGTTCAGAATCTGACACGTGGTACCGTCATACCTTAGTACTTGACGGCTTTGAACCTTGTCGAATTCGGTACTTGACACACTTTGTCCCTGCGCTCGTCGTCTGTTCGGACGCGAAAGCTGGAACTTGTCCGGGTCGGTGGCCTCCTGACTCGCTACCCTTTCCAGCTGAAACAAGGGGTCACGTGTTAGTCATGCGGTGGCCCTTGCCCTGTGCCTATCTGTGGTCACTTTGTGTATTTTTGGTTTGGGCACGCATTAAATTTATTTGCATTATTCCTAATGGGAAGAATTTGTTGGGTACTTGTTTTGGGTACTCGTCACACCTCCTGGAACCAATTCATGACACGTATGGAGGTACCACTGTGTGGCCCTGACAAGTGTTATCTATAAGAATAGTAGCAACAACAATAATTACCAAAATAACACTGTACAATCAACTCGGGAAGGTGTCCTAACCTTGGCACGTGCTGCCAACATAAGCACGCAGCGGCGAGTTTGCAAACTTAATTGTCAGAATTGGGGTACCACGAGAGCCCCGGTGGCCATTCCAGAAAAAGAGTTCCAAAACTGCTCTGAAGGGCGGACTAGGCGCTGGTGTCAGTGCACAGCTTCCCACGGGGAGGACTTCAAAGGGGACGAAGTGATACTCAGCAATGAGGTGTGTAGCTCTTTTTCTAGGATGAGTTCGCGATATTAATGGTCCAAACTTGCAGCTTTCATTTCTCTTGGGTCTATGTGAAGGAACTGAATTGCTGGATCATATGATAACTCTGTTTTAGCTTTCTGAGGAACTACCAGTTTATTTACCGAATCACTTTTAAAGAGACAATGGGTGACAAATAAAAAATTGTGTTTTGATCATTGTCACGAGTTGCACTTGGTCGAGACATACTGATTACGGATGACCTCAGCCCCACCCCACCCCAGCTGCTGCCCTCGGGGGCTTCAGAGGTCAGGGACCAGAAGTGGGAGGCAGAGAGAGACCGAGAACAGGCAAACAGGAGCTTAAAGATAAGGCATAGTGACACCAGATGAGACCTCAGGAGTGGTCAGAAATGGATCAGTCACCTGGAACCAAAGGGCTTTGAGGCAATTGAGTTGACAGTGAATGCTTACAACTGACCTATCCAGCATTCACTGTACACGTGCCTCTCACATGGCTACTGAGATGGAATTATGATTATACACACAATGTTTTACCTAATCATCACAAACACACAAGGTGAGTATCATTATGCCATTTCACAAATGAGAAAACTCAGGCTCAGGTGAATGACCAGGTCAGGGTCATGCGACTCTAACTGGCAATCTGGGATCAGAAACCTTGTCTGCTGGACTCTGAGGACAGTGTCTTTAACCATTACACGCCTCTCAGTTAACCCAGACTCCTGGGCTTACCTTGCCAGCTCATAAAGGACTAGTTTTGCATGCCTCCGAAAATCCCTCTGTGGAGTGGGGTGTACTGCAAAAATGGCTCCCAAACAACAATTGAAGAGTTAGGACATGTAGTATGTGCGTAGTCCCATGCTGTAGAGATGTCTATCACAGCAGATTTCAAGGGACCGTCGCTTTAACAACTAACTCACAAAATTCCTGAATACTAGCTCTCAAGAACCAGGATTAGCAACTTCAGCACAATCTCTGCTTCTATGCCTTTGAGTTTTAATGAAGCTTTGCTCTCCGTTAGTCTTTGCAGTCTGAGTACCAGAGTTCCAGGATAGCATGCATCCTTGAGTGTTCTCATTAATTGAGGAGTTTAACCTGTAATACAAACTCAACAAATAATTGTGAGGGGAAAACATGCTTGCAAAACCTGATGTTTCATGACTCCCAGAAATAGAAGCAAAGTCCTATTAAAGACACTCCCTAAATTTGTATGCATTTCCCTCTGTTACCTCTAACTAATAGTTAACATATTTTTAGGCTTTTTCTGGAAATGTCAGTTACAAGCCAGTGACCATATGATAGAAGCTAAAGTCGACAGAAACCATCCCTTCTTCAGCACAGTATTTCCCAAACTGGGGGCTGCATGTTCTACCAGAATTTTTTAGAAAGCAGGACATGTGTCCTGTGGTGATCTGTAAAACCTTTCTTTACAGGTTATAAAGATAAAGATGAAACTTCTCTTTGTGCATGATTCACAGCTCTTTGGCACAAAGGCTTTAGTTTCTTATGGGAAGTGAAGTATTGGGTGGAGGTGGGCGATACTAAAATGGGTATGTATACGAGGGCTGTGGGCACAATGCAGCCATCAGTGCCTCCATTTTTCATATGACATGGCTGGATACTTTCCAGACAGCCCTGGTACTCCTCATGGATGAAGAACCCTGCTGGATCCCTCCGAATCGGATCACCTTTTCCTTTTTTAAAGTCACCCTTCCAGATTTTTATTTATTTATTTATTTGCACACTCTTCGCAGCTTTCTTCAGCTTCTTTTGTTTTCACACCAACAGCAACCGGCGACACTCCCTGGCCCCCCGGGAGACAGATGAGTGAGCGCAGCATAAATTGCTAATCTGTGATCTTGCACCCGAGTTTTACGTGGCTCACCAACCCCGGGGGCTGCAGGAATGGCTGTCCCTGCTGCTAAGGACCAGCTTCGTTAGCATGCCGCCCTGAGCTAACGTTTTGCCTTTGGCTTATCCTGGGAGTCATTAGAGTCTAGAAAATTCCCTCTCCGTCCTGTTTCTAAAATTGATTTCCCCAGCATCAGAGAGAATACAAATTCTCCTGAGCTTAGCGTGTCGCAAGTGAACGGTGCGGATGAAACAAGACTCCGTGTCACCTCGGAGCCGCCCGGTCCGGCCCCTGACCCATCCGGAAGCAGCCACGCCCCAGATGGCCTGCGGCCTGGGCTCACCGGTGTGGCAGGCTTGGAGTTTGCTGCAGGAAATGAGCTAAACGACACCCACAGTCTTTCCCGGCGCCTTTCCACTCTTCGCTTCCCCCTGTAAGGAAACAGCTTAAGCTCAGCACTTGGGCTCCCTTAGGAGGGCCAACGTGTTTGACAATTGCATTCTCTTGTGACTCTCTGATCAAAAAGCAAAGTCTCTTTCTCTCCTTCGTGTGCTTATTCCAAAAAGTGCTTCTCATCAAGGCTATTGTACTTCATTGAAAATGCAACTTTCTGAAACAAGATGTCCTGGAATGATAGATCGAAGATGCATCCTTTGAAATGGCAGAAGTGGCACTTGAGGGAGAACCCAATCACATTGTAAGTGGATCCGATCTTGTATTCAACAAGAAGACGGTGGCACAGTCTAATAGCAGGTTGCTAATGCCGTAGACATAAAATCATCCGATGAATCAAAATGAGGGTCACATCTTCCCCCAAGTGGTCATTCCTTTGTTTAATGTGTGTGTTCCTTCTTCATAATGAACCTACTAATGGAAGGCTTAAATGGAAATGCTCAGTGGCAATTTAAAAATATTGATGAAGTGACTTGTAGGTGCATAATAGTTACCATTCACTTTAGAGACACAGTTGAACTGGCTTTCAAACACTCACGGCCTACAATGCACAAAGCTTTGTGATAGGTGATGTGGGACATAAATAGGTGGTCCCTGCCTCAGAGAGTTTGTAATTCGGAGGAGAAGAGAAGCAGGAATACAGGCAATTACCCATGCCTTGTATATTCCTTTAAAGCCTCTCATGGGCCAGGGACTTTGCAGAGATGACTGAGACACAGCGATGACTCAAGGAGCATTGGTACCTCCCTTAATAAGGGAGGTTGCAAGTATTAAAATCCCTTTCTTCCTTTGACAAATGCTTATTGAGCATCTGTTATATGCCAGCTGCTGCTCTTGGAGCTGTGGGCAGAGCAGTGAACAAAACAAGTCCCTCCCTCATGGCGATTATGTTCTATTGGGGAGATAGAAAACAAACAAATAAACAAACACATATATAGTTTCAGGTAGGGGTAAGTAACCGTGAAGTACACAGGAAGGGAGACATGGATTCTAAGTGACATGGGGCCATTTCAAGGTGGTCAGGGAAGGCCTCTCTGGGAAGACCTTTGAGTGGAGACCTGGTTGTGGGACTTCCGTGTCTGGCTTTTTTTGTGAGACTCGTTCCTTGACTGTGCATAAGATGACTTCATTCATTCTCATCACTGACTAGAATTCCATTGTATGAATGTGTCATAATTTATTTGTCCATTCTACTCTTGATGGACATTCGGGTTGTTTCTGGTTTGAGGTTATTGTGAACAATGCTACTATAAGCATTCTAGTATATATCTTTTGATGACCATATGTTTGTATTTTTGTTGGGTAAATATCAAGAAATTAAATCACTGGAACTTAGAGGATGCATATATTCAGTTGTAATAGTAAAGTGTTGTGCCAATTTACACCCCCACGAAGAGTACATGAATGTACCAGTTTTATCCTACCAGTCTTCCTACATAATTGCCAGTGCTTGGTGTCTAAAGTTCTTAAACATAGTAGCCTGTCTTTGTACCTCTCTGAGAGTGAGTTTTATTCTCCCCTGTTTACAGCCTGGCTGTCTGTCTCCCTAAGAAGCAGTACATGACCACCCACTGCTCCCAAACTCACAAGTCCTCCATTCAAGTGATTGCAAAGAATGATGAGCATCCCTGAACCACAGTTTCAAAGGAGAGGAAAATAACTCACCCAGCTTGGGACAGTTGTCCACGTCTTCCCCCATCTATTATGACCACATGGCAGATCACTGTCCCACATCATCGTCAGGTCCTCTTTTTTTTTTTTTTTTTTTTTTTTGCTTTTTGGTATGTGGGTAGCTCCCTGACTGGGAATCGAACCCAGGCTGCAGCGCTGACAGCGCCAACACCGAAGCCTTAAGCCACTACACCATCAGGGAACTCCCAGGTCCTATTCTTATGGATCAGAAGGGGCAGGTCTCAGAGAAACAAGAGCTGGGTTGAACGGACTGCAGTTAGCTGCATCATAACACCCATCTCGCATTCGGGAAATCTTTTGCTAGACTCCTTTCTTTCCTCCCTTGGGATCCTGTGCTCCCTTGGGGCTCATCTCTATAGCGGGGGTGCCCACACACTGCCTGGCACATTGTGAGCACCCAGCAAAGACTCCTTGAATGAAGGAGCATTTTTTTCCCATTTGCTTTCATGCATAAATGATGAATGATAATAAATGATTTGTGTACCAATCTCTCAACAAAACACTACAAGACACAGTAAGTAAATAGCAACAATAATAACAACAGAGAGGGTCTTGAGGCGTGTCCTTGGGAAAGGCATACTTACATTGAAAAAATAAGTCTGAAAATTGCTTATCGAGAAAGTTACTGAGAGTGGAAAACTTTTTCTTCTAAGGCCATTACTGTCAGTCATGGGCAGTACAACTATTACATACGACAATACTGGTGTCAAACCTCAATATGGAAGACATTTAAAATTTCACTTGGCATTTTCTTCCACATTCTAAAATCAGGTCTTCTTTACACACACACACACACACACACACACACACACACACACACACACACAACGATCAGAGGCACTGTGGCCTAGGGGAGAGCCTCTGTGTTCGGGCTGCCCACCAACAATCTCCTTGGCTCAGGCTTTACTGTCTAAAACCTGTTTGTATAGACATTCCCTAGGGTGGGGTCAGAGTAACTGTAAAAATTAAAAATGAATATTAATGGAGTGCCCTGGTGGTGTAGTGGCTAGGCTTTGGCGCCGTCAACACCATTGCCTGGGTTCGACTCCCAGCCAGGGAACCACAAAAAAAAAATAAAGAAAGAATATTAAATCACTGTTATAGAATGAATTGTGTCTCATCAAAACTTATATATTGAAGCCCTACCCCCAATACCTCAGAATGTGATTGTATTTAGAGATAGGGTCTTTGAAGAGCGGTGATTCAGTTAAAATGGGGGTGGGCCCTCATCCCATCTGACTTGTGTCCTTGTAAGAAGAGATATGTGTGCACAGAGAGAAGACTATGTGAGGTCACAGGGAGAAGGTGGCCATTGCAAACCGAGGGGGAGGGCCCTCAGCAGACACCCACCCTGCTGACACCTTGATCTTGGACTTCCAGCCTCTAGAACTGAGAGTAAGTGAATGTCGGTTGTTTAAGCCCCTAGTCTGTGCTATGGCAGCCCTGGCAAACTAATACAATCACTTTCTCTGGTGAACCCATCTTTTCAAGTATAAAGACTTTTTATTTTGTTATCTGTTTATTATTGCTTATAAATTTACTTTATTGAACCAGCAAAGGAAAAGCACAGAAAATTTAGCTCCATAAGAAGTTTATCAGGCATCCCCAGAAAGAAAACCTGAAAAACCAAGGATTAGGGGCCCATCCCAAGCCAGGATGACCTTATTTTAACTTGATTATGTCTGCAAAGAGCCTATGTCCAAATAAGGTCCCATCCACAAGCACAAGCGGGTAGGTTAGGACTTACATATATCTTTCTGGGAGACACAATTCTACCCACTCCAAATGGCCATGCTTGAGAGGAGTTGGTTAGTGATTGCAGCAAGCACGAAGAAACTTCTGGAGTGCTGGTGGTCTTGTTTTTGATCTGGGTGCTGGTTACACTGCAGTTTGGGTTCATGAAAATTCATTCAGCTATGTTATGATACGTGCACTTTTTTCTAAGGATATTATGCTTCAACAAAAAAATTTTTAAGGTCACCTTCGGAATTTGTTTATTCTTTTGATTCATGCTTCTCTAAAATATTAGGGGAAGGAGAATCTATCAGTGTCTAAACATAAGGCAAAAGAAGACTGTAATTGGATATATCACCATGAGCTTTGATTTCTCCCCTGTATCTGTGATCAAGAAACTATACAATGAGTAAAAGCCACAAAGCTTTCAATATTTTTAAACTGAGTTGATATTTTTCTTCTTCACAATAATATCTATGTACATTTGAAAAATATTTGTACATAAATGTTTCAGGCATTATATATGTGTTTATAGATTATATTTGCCTGCCATATAGATGCAAAAGCACTTTTCTAGAGTCCATGGCTACTCTGTAGTCACAGGTTGGGGATCACTTGTCCAAACCCCTTCAGGGAATAATGCACAGTATTAAAAAGCATGGAACTTGGAGTCAGACTGTCTGGGTTAAAATCCCAGATTCTGCCGTTTTCTTGATATATGAAATCAGTATGTGCCTCAGTTTTTCCACCTGTAAAATGGGGTGATGACAGGTTGTGAGTATTGAGAAAAGTTAATGCATGTGAAACACAGAAACTAATTTCTATTACACAGTAATTAGGCCAGGTTATATGTAAGTATTCGCCATTATTATTATTACGTAACTGTGATCGGGATTTGCAAGTGTGGGCTTGTTGCCACAGTGAGGGTCCCAGGCTGGTAGCTGCCTTGCTCCTGATTGGAGTAGATATTAGGGGTGTAGATTATTTGGGGGTGAGGGGGTGGGGAATCTTATTTGTTGGCTGCTGTCAATAATGCTGCTATGAACATGGTGTTCCAGTCCTTTGTATGTATACCCAGACTTGGAATGGCTAATGATAATGACAATTCTGTTGAACTTTTTGAGGAATTGCCATGTTATTTCCCACAGCAGCTGCACCTTTTATATTCCTACCATCAGTGCACAAGGATTCTAATTTCTCTACGTCTTTGCCAATGCTTGTTGTTTTCTGGGGTTTTTGCTTTTTATTTTTTATACAAGCTGTGACGGTTAATTTTATGTATTAACTTAGCTAGGCCATAGTGCCCAGATAGTTGGTCAGATATTATTCTGCATGTTTCTGTGAGGATGAGATTAAAATTTGAGTTAGTGAACCTCGAGTAAAGCAGAGTTTCCTCTATCACGTGACTGGACCTCCTCCTGACAGCCGAAGGTCTAAATAGAACAAAACGACGGACCCTGTGAGGACTGGGAGTTCTCCAGCAGCTGGCCTTTGGATTAGAACTGGAATCCGGGCTCTGCCTGGCGTTTTAGCCTGACAGGCTTTGGACTGGGACTGCAGTATCAGCTCCCCAGGGTCTCCAGCCTGCTGGCACACCCCCTCCCTGTAGATTCTGGACTAGCCAGCCTCTATAACCATGTGACTCAATTCCTTGCATAAGAATATAATAATATACAAATAATACATATTTTTATATGTGTGTATATATGTATATGTATACATATGTATATATAATATATAGTATATATGAATCTATCGATCTCCAGATTTCTCTGGAGAAACCTGACTAATACAACAGTCATTCTGATGGGTGTGAAGGTCTCATTAATATTTGAATATGTATTATAAATAAATACATAACATAAACACACTGTATATAAAACTTTTGTTGAGACTGACTTTGAGTCCGGTACTGCCCTAAGCATATTACATGTTTTAGCTCACATGATGTACACAATAGCCCCCTGAGGCAGGCATCTTTATGACCCGCAACTTATAGATGAGAAAATAGGCATGGAGAGGTTAAGTGACATTTGCCTAAGGTCATGCAGCTGGTATGTGGTGATTTGAACTCAGCAGTCTGGTTCCGGAATCTTGGCTCTGGCCAAATGCTGCTCAGACACCTTCTGTTCTAGTAGTTTCACCTAATTGTGATCATCTTGGTGACTGATTTCCCTTTCCACACCTCCCGAGTTCCTAAAAGTCCTTCTGTACTTCTGTTCCCTAAAATCAGTCAAGGCTGGGTACTGCAATACTCCCCACTGTGATGTATGGTGTGAAGGGGAGGAACAATAGTTTCTGGTCATGACAGAACCCTGAAAGTATGCCCCTGACACATAAATCTTTTGCACTGGAAGGGGAAAAAATTAAATTGTTTAAAAATGTAAATTATCTTCATAATGTATTGCAGCCGAATAATTAGACTGTACTCATCTATAATTACACTTTAGGGCTCTCCTTGCCCTCCTTTGCTGGACTCTCCTTTCCCCCAGGGTTAAGTGAGGACACGCTGTTTTTGAGGTAGCAGAGAATTCCATTTCAAGAAAAGTCTCACAAGGCTGGGTAGGTGAAGATTCCTATCCAAAAGAATTGCCCAGCCAAGCAATTAAGTCACTTTCAGAAGTGACTAACTTCCAGCTAACCTTTGTAAAAAGCTGGAGCCACAGTTAGCACTCACAGGTTTGATTTTTTTTTTTAAAAAGATCAAACTCCCCCTCCAGGACAAAATACATCTAGCACTTGAAACAGTCCTAAGCTAGGTCCCTATCTTTAGAATTGCTGCAAATGCTGGCACATCCAAAGTTGACCTTACTGTATCCCATCTTTAAAAGCAAAGCCTGAATAATTACATCAGAGCTATTTGCTTTGACCTTGATGGGCTTTGCAGGATAACTGTCTTCTGCAATGTGTCTTGAAAACATGGCCTCTCTCAGGCTATAAAGCATTAGCTACTGCTAGAAGGTGGCTTAGCAGGGCATGCCACAGCTCAGATCGTTTCAAAGACTTTTAAACCAGAAAGGGATCTCAAAGTCCATCAAATCATACTCAACTTTACAGATGAGGAAATGGAAGCTCAGAAGGTTGTGGGAAGACACTGGAGGACTTTAATCAGGGATGGGCCAACAGGGTTCTCCTGTTGAACTCACTTAGTGATTTACTAATCTATGGGTGATACAAAGCAAAGAATGGGAGAGACCACTAGGGGTTAGGACAATGAGCCCAAACACACATGATAAAATTCAGTAAGTCATAATAATAAAGCACTAGCCTCTAGCTACAGAACCAGCAGGGCTCTCTACTAACATGAGGATGCGGGACATGTCTGGCTGACCACAATCTTTGTACGTGAGCCTGCAGGGACAGTGGCCAGCCAAATGTTTATAAACCTAATTAAATTCTAATCATGGCACAATCACGTGTGTTAGTATATAGATAATTTAGAAGGACACACACCATTATTTGTGGTAGTTATTTTTGGGCAGTGGAACTAGAAGGAAGGAAAGGCTATACTATTTATACATATTATTTGACTTATTTTACAATGAGCATTTTATTAATTTTGTAATAATCAAATCTTAAAAACCTTTTCAAAACAGTGGTTAACAAAAACCGAGGCTGAAGGAGAGCATCCAGATGAAGAAGAGGAATGTTCTAGATAGATTGTATGGTATGTCTATTATCTAGCCTCGGGCATCAGAGAGATATCAGTAAGCCCCTGTCAAGATAGTGGTAGGGGCTGTAAATCAGGTCACAGAGGGAATTTTTGAGTGCATTTAGCTAATTTCAAGCTTTTGAAAGCTCAGCATGGAAAACAGGGACGTACTATCTATCTCATTATGAAGAGCTAGTACATGGACATTCATTCATTCTTTCATTCATTAAATATCATAAAGTGGAACTTCCTTAAAGAGGCCTTTGAGAAAGGATTTCCCCTCACAAGAAGAATGAGCTGTGTGTTCTGGAGCATATGCAAAGAATGGTTGGCTAATCAATTCTCAGAAATGAACACCTGCGTTTTTAAGGGTAGACTGGGGAATGTCTAATGATTCTTACCAGTTTGTATTTAGAGATCATTTTCCTGCTCAAAAATATCACGAAGGCTCCAAATTGCCAATATATAAAGGAAGGTTGAATTATTCACTGTGATGTTCAAGGCCTTCAGAATGTTGCTCTGATCACCTTTCCCAGGTCATCTCCTACTGTCCCCATGAGCCTCCCTATTCGCCATTTGTCAGGTATCTCCTGGCCTCCTTGTCTTTCCCTTGTTTATGCTGTTCTTTCCTAGAGGACCCTTTTGGCTTTTCTTGACCTAGTGAAATGCAATTCATTCTTCAGTTTGAATCATCAACTACTACCTTGCTTTGAGGCTTTCCCACTCTCCCAGAGATGACTTTTCAAAGGCATTCACATTCATACTAGTAACTAGGGTCCACTCTATTGTCTACTCAGTTGGTCAGTTCCCATGGCTTGTTAGAGGTTAGAATTGTAAACCATCTCCTGGCTGTCACTGTAACACACCTAATACTATGTTATGGTTAGTTTTCTGTGCTCTTATATCTGTTATTAGACCATGAGCCTCCTGAGGTCGGGACCACGTCCAGTCAAATCCAGATCCCCAGGATTTAGTGAAAGGCCTGTCACCTCCATCCCTATCTGGAAATCTGAGTCGAATGGATTAATGAACTTTAAGTATCTCTGGTTCTAATCCTTAGCAGCCAGTTGAATCTTCTAATTCAGTAAGCAGTTATGTCCTTCATGCTTAGAGACTTCAGCTGGTATGATACACAAATGCAGATTTCTGACTGCTTTAGAGGTCTTTGGGAACATTCTGAGAATATACCTCGTTGAGGTAGTTAAACTTGCAGAGGCAAGGATACCTGTGACCGTGATTCTCAGAGTGGGTAGTTTATAGTCCGACAGGTGGAATCTACTATCCAACTGAAGAGTCCAACAGATCTGACTTTGAATTCTAGTTGAGACACCCCAAGTGCTAGCCATGTGAACCTGAGTATGTTATACTGTCTCTAAGCCTCAGCTTATTTGTTTCTTATAAAAAGGGGATAAAAATGGTACCTTCCTTGCAGGATTGCTGGAAGGAAGATTTCATGATTCCGCATACAAAGCACTAAGCTCAATGCCTGGCCTAAAAGTAGATAATTTTATTGCTGAATGTTTTGGGTTTTGGAGTTGTTCAAATAACCCTGGATTCATGAGCAACTACCACCTGTTGTAACTTTTCCTCGCTGCTCAGAAGGCATGTATATATATATTTCTCGTGGCCTGTTCCTAAAAGGAACTATAAGATGTTGAATATACTCAAAACTTGTATTTCAATGTTTGTAGCTTTTACATGTATTATGTTTAATGTTGCTGTTTTTGTCTTAAATCCAGCAATACATCGACTTGACCCATTTGTATTATGCCTTTTACAGGAGCAGAGCACTTATCAATCCAAATTAAGGTCTAAATCTGAAAGAAAATCACCTTTTTAAAGAACCAAACTCCATGAGGAGGGAAAGTAGGCCAAACACCTACTGGACAGGCTGTTGGAAGGGTTACACTGTTTCTTTTAACTTGTGTTACTTGCTACTGGCACTAAAATAAATCCATCTGTACCAACAGCTATTATTTCTCCTTTCCAAAGAAGGTCAGCATTCAAACAATACAGAAGATTCTGGATAGGACCTCATAATAATGATTATGTCTCATGGAAAGTTTAAATTCTGATTCTGCATCCTTCTGGCTTTATGATTTGCCATACCTCAACCTTTCTGAAGCTCAGTTCTTGTTTTCCAATCTCTAAAATGGGGATAATAATGTAACTATGTCCCTTAATCTGTGACTTAGTTTTCTTTCCAACCTTGTACTGTCCCAAACAATAGGGATAATAATACCTGCATGGATGTATGCAACAACACAAATTGGAATAGAATTTTTTTTATGAAGAGTGCCATAGACACCTGTTCTTGTCCAAAGTTGAGCAGTTTTTCATGGATAGTTTTTAATTTCCTATTTGCCTTTGGTCAATTTCCAGAGCTCTGAAATGATCATTCTTGAATAATTTTGTCCAGTTTTATTGGTTATGGGGGGAGGGGGGCACAGATTTTCCTGCCTCTTCTCTCTGCCTTAGCCAGAAGTTTCTCTGATGCATTAATTTTTAATGCTTTTGATACAGAGAGATAAATTGCCCTCCAGAAAGATTATACCAAATTATGCTCTTATCACTGGTATATGAGAGAGACAATTTCCTTGTAAGTTTTCCAGGATTGGATAATAGCATTAAATAAATCCATCATAATTTATAGACAAAATTTTTACCATATTATGGGCTTCATTTAAATTTCTCTAATTACTGTTACTTCAAGGATCTTACTTGAGAAAAGGATGAGATGATATTACATGTGTTTAAATCCCATGGATGTAAAAATTTTCTATAGAAATGCAAGGCATGTATTACTGTCTTGTCTTACTTAAAGTTTGACCACAAACCAAAATAGTTTCCGCAAATCCTTGCATTCAAGATCCTTGGGATAAACCCCGAAAGATCCCTGCCTTGTATCTATGGAGAACGCAAGGTTTAATGGAAGTGTCATACCCACGCTTGAGGAATATCAGTGATGATTTTCCAGCCAACCAAGGTTAGATTAGTGTTCCAGTAAATGCAGGAATTGCAGGATTTGGCAGGAAATTGGAGTAGGAGGGGCAAGCCACACCTCTACCTGACAGTTCGGTGTTTGCAGACCAGTTCTGACACGAATTTAATATCTGAGAGTGTCAAGACAGCAATTCTGTGACAGTGGCCTAAGAATTCCCAGGAATGATGTATGAATTGCTGGAGTTTGTTCAGCATTTACTTTGAAGGGGACAAGGAAATAAGAAGAAAAATGAACAGAAGTCCACGAAACCCCGGAGAGAAAGGCACGGACTTCCTTTTTTTCTATATATAACATAATACATATTCATTGTAAAAGATATAGAAAATTCAAACATAAAGAATGAAACTTCTCTTATTCTCATCATTCAAAGATAACCATTGTTCTGAGGTTGAATATACACCACTTTTGGTTTTATATGTGGGAAAAGGAAAGAAAGGAGAGCTATCTTGCAATCCATGTGCACTGTTTGTTTTAGCCCCAAAGTTGTGAGGGGAGCCTGCTAAAGAGAAGTCACAAGAGTAGAACCTGAGCAAAGACATCAGAATCCATGTTTTTGAAGGTTTCAAATGCCCTTTATTTCTTCAGGCGTGCCATATTTTAATGGCTACATAATGCTTTCACTGGGCATCGATTACGAGTTGGTTTTGAAACAATTCAGTACTACACCAGCTGGGATGATTACCGATTTCTCCATTCCTTTGGGGTGACACTGCCAACAGGGAATGGGCTCTACGCTGTTCCAATTTGTGTGGCCGTATACGTCCCTGCAGCAACACAGAATTGCCATGGTTGTTATGGAAATCAGGGGGCTGTTCCTGGTAGATCTGCCTTGCCACTGTTTGCTGAATGCTTTGAACTTGGAGATGACTTAGTGTGTTTTTGGCCAAGGGAAACATCGTGAAGTTAAGACAGAACTGCCCAGAATCAACTTTTAAAGGCCAAGAGGTAAGATGCTGATGAAGAATGTACCTACACGTAGATAATGAGACTTCTAATACCTGGGAAAACAACATCAATAGCTGTTGTGTGAGGGGAGAGATGTAGAACAAAGACCAATGAGTGTGGGCCAAAGCAGGACTTCTCAAACTACCTGTGATGATGGATCAGTTTTAAATTTCCCATCTACCCTAGACTGATGCTTTATGAGATATTAAAAACTATATATTGCGCATTCGAATGTCACAGCAATTTCAAATTTCTGTGAATGACTCTAAACTTCTGTATTTATTGCAGACTGATAATAAACAGTTGGAAGGTCAGCAGAGGTCTATATGAATCTTATATTAAGCAGAAGTGTACTAAAAATTACTTGTCTTTTTTTCCGTGACAATTTAGATATCAATAGGGATAAAATGGTATGCTAATAAATGTTTAACGACTGGTTGTGGGGGGAGGGGAAAGCCCTGATCTGTAGTATTTGACAATTCCCACGTTGAAGTATGCTCATCATGACAAATTTCAAGCACATAAGGTAAAGCCAGTGAACACAGAGTCAGAACAGATACGCTGGTGTCGTTTGCAGCACACCACTGTAAAAGAAACCTACAAATGGGTCTTAAGTTAATGCAGCCATCATAACAAAAATAAACCAGGAGAAGAAAACTTACCCTATTCAATGGAAAGCAGGAAAGAAGGATAAAAAGAAACATCCTTTCTTTGATTAGAGTATTTCTAATCAATCATTAAGACAGAAGCCAGAACTCACTTTCCCAGTTTCCTCTGCAGTTTAGGTGCAGACATGTGACCTGGGCTCAGCCAATCAGATGGTCTCCCTCTAGACATCTATTCAGAAGAGAGCATCATGAAGAAGCTTAGTGTAAACCACAGCAATGAAGATGTAAAGATTTTGGCAAGTAGCACCAGTTCCAGACCATATCAGAGAGCTGTAGAGTCCGTGGTTAGAGGTGGCTTCACTGGAGGTGTCCCCAAGGTGTAGTTTGGGAACTGACATCCTTCCTCCCAGACAGTCTATAAAATTTCTAATAGCCTTAATAGATTCCCTTTTCTGCTTAAACTGTCAGCACTAGATGCTGTTGTTTGCAGCAAAGAACAATGATTGATACGGCACCTGTACCTCATTTCTAAAATAACATCTTTATTGAGATGTAATTCACATACCATAAAACTTAAATATTTAAAGTGCATAATTGAGTGGTTTTTTTACTATACTCACAAAGTTGTACAACCATTCAGTCAATTTTATACTTTCATCACCCTGAAAAGAAACTGTATAACTATTAATATTAGTAGTGACTGCCGATTTTCCCCAGTGTTCTGTCCTCTCTTTGCCCCTCAAACCTTAGGCCATCATTAATCCACTCTGTGTTTGCCTATTTGGGGCCTTGCATATACATGGAGTCATACATCATGTGGTCTTTTGTGACTGGCTTTTTTCACTTAGTTTCAAAGTTTTCAAGATTATTGCCTGTTGTATGTTTCAGTTTTATTGCCAAATAATATTCCATTGTATAAATATACCTCATTTTATTTATCCATCAGTTGATGGACATTTGGGTTGTTTTTACTGTTATGAATAATGCTGCTATGAACATTCATGTACAAGCTATTTTGGGGAGTGTGTGTACATCCATCTTCATTTTGGGGGGTACACACCTGGGAGTAGAATTGCTGGGTCATAACTGTAACTGTATGTTTAACCTTTTGAGGAAGTGCTAGATCATTTTCAAAGCAGCTGAACCACTTTATAATTCATCGGTAGTAGATAAGGGTTCCAATTTCCCTACCTCCTCACCAATTGTTGTTATTATCTGTCTTTTTTATTATAGCCATCCTAATGAGTGTAACGTGGTATGTCATTATAGTTTTAATTGGCATTTTTCCGATGGCTAATGATGCTGAGCATCTTTTCATGTGCTTATTGACCATTTGTATATCTTTGGAGAAATGCCTACTTAGCTCCTTCAGCCATTTTTAAATTGGGTTATTCATCTTTTATTATTAAATTGTAACATTCTTTATGTGTTCTAGATATAAGTACCTAATAAGATACATGATTTGCAAATATTTTCACCCATTCTGTGCATCGTCTTCTCACTTCATTGACGTACACCTCATTTTTTTATTTACAAAACAGTTAAGTCTTGAATTGAGTACTGGCAGAATCACAAACGCAGATGGTTTGTGAATATTTAGAAAATATTAAAGAGATCACTTGGAGCTAAAATGAATTGACTAAGAATAAGAACTAACATCATTCCATTTTGTTCTTATATCTTTACTTTTCTTCTGTTGCCTTTTTTCTTTCTTTTTTATTGTTAGACTTATTGGGGAGACATTGGTTAACAAGAATGTTGGTTTTTTTCTTCTTAAAAATATTGCCTGCTCTTGCCATAGTAAGAAAGTAGATTTCAACTCTCTGTAAGCCACAATACTCTATAGTAAAGCTGGAAAGGATTATCTTACCAGGTGGTGAGCTAATCACTGCAAAATCCAGATCAAGCAATTGGACTGACCATCTATCTGCTAATGATGTTGCAGAGAAAACATCTAAATTGAATTACATGGCTTCTACGATCGTCTTCTAATCTAAGATTCTAGTCATTCATTCACTCATTTATCCATCCATCCATTTATTTATTCTTTGTCCGAGACGAACTTTGAACCTTACAGGAACTCATAAAATACCACAAGGGAACACAAATAAGAAGTGAGAAAGGGGAAAAAATCAGCCGTGTTAGAGAGCTCTAAGGCAGGAGTGAGGCGATTACCAAAGGGCTGTCTTCCCAGCACATGTTGTTAGATGTAAAGCCACACAGCTGGCTCCCAGCTCTGGCCGTCAAAGCCAAGAGGGAGACTTGATCAAGTGCACAATTTACAGTGGCCATTAGGTACAATTCATCTTCATTCTAAAACCAGAAAAAAATGTCATCTGGTCCTAGCCCCACAAAAGTCACTCCTTTATATTACAAGAGTTCCTTTTCTAGTTCCCCATTGAGTTTTCTATCACTTTTCTAACTGCCTTCTCTCTCCCACTGGGTAACATTTAGGAATGCTGACAACTCTGAAGTAAGAGCTATTGCCCCACAAGTGAAAATTAAAAAAAAACAAAAAAAACCTTTTTTCTTAGAGTTCCAACACTTGGATCCTCCTTGAATTGGTCCTAATAATGATGTCTTTTGCGTAATAGCCCCAAGTACCATTTATTGCCACCCAGACACTTTACCATCTTGACTCCCAGTCTTCACAATAATCTTAAACAAGATACATCCATGTTTGTTTTATTGCATTATATTTGCTTCATTGCTCTTCACAGATGTTGCTTTTTTTACAGATTGAAAGCAAGACTCCACCAGCAAAAAGATGACAGTCAGCTTTATGGTGATACTTTATTATGGTGGTTGGGAACCGAACCTGCAATCTCTGGGAGGTATGCCTGTAGCATCTCCCTTTTTTATAGATGGGGAAACAAACTCAGGGGAAATGCTTTGTTCAGGTCACAGAGCTGGTAAGCAGCAGAGCCAGGACTGTGAGGGGATGTGGGGGTGGAGTGTACCAGGGGTGTGGGTGTGACATGGATGTACGTATTGTACGACGGAGAGAAAGAGAAGAGGAAAAGAAAAGAAAGAGAATAAAGGAAAAGAGGGACAATTCTAGCACGTGTGGCAGCAAAGTAAGCCTCAGGAGAACACAAGAGCAGGAGTGAGAGTGCGACAGAGACAAAGAACAAGTTGGAATATCTGTGAGTGAGGAGGACTCCTGATGAGAAGGGGATGTGCTTTAAGAGCAAATACTCTTTTTTCACCAGAGTGGCCATCAGTCTGTCTGTCCAGCCGTCTGTCAGTCACTGGCTATGGTGTACATAGGCTCTAGAAATTTCAGATGTCTAGAAGTCATGGTCGCACCCACAAGGAGCTTGTAAGGAAAGACCTCAGAGCCCCAGCACAGGAAGACAGTGAGAACCAGTAACTGCTGCGTGGAGAAAATCGCTGTGTGTTTATTTGCTGGGGGATGGCGGAGGGCAGGGAAGAGGACTCTAGTCCGACACTGAGTTTAACAAGAGGGGCTGTTAAAAAAATTATAATAGTCTGCCATATTAATATACCACCAGGAAAAATGATGTACGTGTGTATTGATTGACATGGAAGGAGACCCACAATTTATTATAAAGTAGAAGAAAACACAGCAGGTTGGGAAACAGTACATACAGTATGGGGCAATTTTATTTTCATAAATTATACATTTAGTTACATTAAAAATATCTGGAAGGCTATACATAAAATTGCTAACAGCGATTACTTTTGGATGGAGGGATCTTGATTTCCTTATGCACCATATTTCCTTTTTTTTTCAGTGAGCATGTATTTTTTTTCCTATGAGGAAAATGGGAAAGAATGTGTATGAGAGACAATGAGAGGATGTGAGTGAGATAAGAGCAAGTGACTGTTTATCAGTTCTGTCTTGGAGGATGCAGAAGTCTCTGGGAGTCCTGAACTAACCAATGACCACCCATGCTGACCCGGGGCTATGCCCTCGCGGTTCTGGGGCCCCCTCCCTCCGCTTCTACCCTCCCTTCTTCCCTGTCTCCTCCTCCAGGCTCCTGGCATTGTGGGACAATCCAGCTGATCCTTGGGAAGCTGCGTCCCCACCTGTGCTGAGTTGGGCCCAGCGGCAATGTGCCGTGACCCCAGGGCAGCAGGAGAAGGGAGGCGAGCAGGGTTTCCATCCCAATTTTTCCCCTCCAGTTCCCAGGATGCACAACTGAGTCGGGCCTCCGGGAACGCGCATGCGCACGCGTTCTCCACTCAGATGATCTCAGCAGGCAAGACCTGGTCCTGTCACGTGTAACACCCAGATTGGAAATTCGTGTGAGAAAACCTATCTGGGCAGCTGGCTGATGTGATTTCATGGCTGGGGTTAATTCTTTTAAAGGTTGGGTCTGAGATTAGCTCCTCCTGTGGAGGCCATCTACCAAGTGGGCAGGGGCAGCTCAATAATCAGGAGGCCAGCAGGGCTGGCATAAGGGAGACAGTGATAAAGTCCCTTTGGGGCTAACACACATTGCAGAAGGTGAGCTTGAACACAGACTGTTCTTGTTCCAGTCCATCCTGTTCAAGCCCAGCACTTGACTTGCTTCTCCATACATGTGAGTGCTTTAAACTATGCATATCAAACAAAAATAAACCCTACTATTTAAAACACAATGGCTGCCAGCTGCTTCTGCTCACACACACGCACAAAAAGGGATATAATCTCTCTCTCTAGAGGAGGTGGCTTTTTGCCTAGCAAAATTCAATTTAATTAGGTGCTTCAGCTAACACCCGGTCCTGTGCCCCCTCCCACCCCCAACTGGGGATGGTTACAAAAGGGACAAGAAAGCAGAGAGAACTCAACTCTCTGATTGGAAGTGCATCGAAACTTTGGGCTGGGGTATGGAGAAGGGAAGAGCTTAAAAAGTAAGCAAAACGGTGGCAGGGTAGAAGCTATGGAGAAAACCACTAGAAAGGTCCCAGCATCCAAGATGGGTTAAGGACAACTAAAATGGAGGTTTTCCATATTCAATGGTTTTGGTTTTGGTTTTGGTTCTGGTTTTGTTTGATCAGTTCTGGCCCTCAACTACACCATTAGAAGGAGCATTGTTCAAGTGACAGAGTGAAGCACCCCCGGTGGAGACATTGGGCTCTGGATCAGGCTGCCCAGTTTGAGAGCCAGCTGTGCCACTTGGGGGCTCTATACCTTTGACTAAGTTCCTTGACTACTTAAAGCCTTAATTTCTTCACCTGGAAAATGAAAACATGGGATTTGTGAGGATTAAATGAGACCAGCTGTATAAAGCACTTAGTATAGTATAGATGAAGAAGAAAAGGAGGAAGATGATGATGACAAGGATGACACCATAGATTCAGCTTCGTTCGATAGTCTTTCATCCGCCAGTATTTGTTATCAATTGGAGAATCCATGGAAAGGAAGACCTAGGTGAACCCCAGACTTAGAGGAATTGAGCAGTGGTTCCCAAAGTGGGGTCCCGGGACCAGCAACATTAGCAACACCTGGGAACTTGATAGAAATGGAGGTTCTATGCCCCACCCCAGACCCACTGAGTCAGAAGCTCTGGGTCTAGACCCAATAATCAGTATCCTAACAAGCCTTCCAGACGAGTCTGATGCACGCTTTAAATTTAAGAACTATTAAATGGACGGTTGCTGTTTTAGTGTCTTGCAAGAAGAAAAGAGCCACACGGCTGGTGGGTTAATTTTTTTTCATGCTTGTTCAGATGTGGGTACTGTAGACTCATCACGATTTCCCTGCAATATGATTATAAGCAAATACATGGTGGAATCAAAATTTATTCAGGCATGAAGTTCTCACCTTGCTCTGGAGTTCACGTTCTCTGGGGGAGGTTCTCTTTCCGTTAACCTCATCAGTTTGCTTCATCAATTAGGAGCTTGACCTCCTGTCCGGGCTGTTTTTCCTCCTCCCCTACCCGCTTCCTAGAATGGCATCTGGGTGCAAGAGGCAGCTGAGTCAGCCTCATGGCAGTCGGAGAGATGCCTCTGCGCATGCTCAGTGTCCTCCCGCCGCTCACAGATGTGACCCTGCTTTGAGGCTCTGGGATGTGGCTGATCCCGACCAGTCTTTTGGTGCCTCGTGCTGACACTTGCTGCTGGAGACTGTGGTCCTTGTCACAGCTTTCTCCACTGCACCTTTATCCCAGTCCTACTGCCTATACCTCCCTGGATCCTAGAGACGCGGACAGCAGAGCCCAGAGTGCTTCAAACCAGGGAGGGGGCAAGGGGAGAAACGCTTCAGTAAGGAAGGACAGAACACCAGTTTGTCTCATAGCCATTCACAGTACTTCCTAACTTTCTTTTATTTTCTTTCTTTCATGAAAAGCCAAAAAGGAAGACATCTGTCCTGGACATGGAAATTTAATAAAAGCAGGTAATAGTGTACTTGGAGGGGCCTGGTTGCTATCGTTGCTTTAATAATCAATTCAAGATTCTTCCCAAGAACTCACGGTCAAGGGTATATGACAAGGCACATCAGGAATTAAATTTCTTTATAGTTTAGATAGACCAAAAATTAAAGTCTCAGTAAATTTGGGTTTTATAAAGCCAGACCTTACCCCATTGTTGTAGGCCACCATCTCTTTCCCTTCACTGCCTTCTAGA
This sequence comes from Lyroderma lyra, assembly GCA_004026885.1. Classification (NCBI taxonomy): domain Eukaryota; kingdom Metazoa; phylum Chordata; class Mammalia; order Chiroptera; family Megadermatidae; genus Lyroderma; species Lyroderma lyra. Next base: position 62,886 of record PVJL010005461.1, on the reverse strand, counting down.
ATGTGCCCTATATTGAAATTTTTCACTTCTTTAGCACCTGTCACAGGCAATGAAAACTTATTTAATATTTTACTTTCTTAAGTCTTGCTTCTGCTCTCCATGAGCTGATAACCACTGATGGACAATGATTATAATAATCATAGCTGGTAATAATTTGAAAGTTTACTGTAGACCAGGTGTATTAGGGAGGATGGACTAGGTTATGCTGCAATAACAAATTACCTCAAAATCTTGGTGGCTTAACACAGCAAAAGTTGGGGTTTTTTTCATTGCTCATTGTACCTGTCCGTTGGGTCATCAGGTAGCCTCTAATCTAGACTGGCAGAGGCTCCCTCACGACCTTTGCTCCCACAGCAGAGCAAAGGGGATGTGGCAGATTCCACACCATCTCTTAAAATGTCTGCCCGGAAGTGCCACGTCAATTTTCCTCACATTCCATTAGCCAAAGAAAGTCACATGGTCACACCTAATGGTAAATTGTGTGCCTGGAAGGAGGCAGGCCAGAAATAGTTGGGGAGCAATAGCACTGATTATTGTGTTAAGCTCTTGACTCATGTTGTCTCCATCTTTACAATGTCATGATGGAGGAAGTGTATCAGCCCCATTTTGTTTAACCATGTAAGAAACCAGGGTCACACAATTTGTAAATGGTGAAACAGGATTTAAAACCAGATGTGTTGGGTCCCAGCACTTGTGTTTATAACCAAAGGCTACTACACTGCTTCTTCAGTAACAGTGAGTTTATTTTTGTTGAGCTCACAGGCTATCAAGGCACATAGTTTAATCTTTTATATGTGTTATCTCATTTAATCCACACACAAACTTTGCGAGGTGGCTTCAATGATTGGCCCATGCTAAGGGGAACCGAAGCTTAGAGAAGTTAAGATCTCACAAGGAAATAGCCAAAGACTATTCTCCAAAGACTAACTCCAAAGACTATTCCCTTAATCTACACTATACAGCAATGCTTCTCAGAGCGAATGTTTCTCAGAAGTATTTGGTGTGTTTATCCAAATGCAGGCTCCTGGACCCTATACTCACCTACTGGATTAGCTTTTGGGGAAGGGGATTGAGAATGACAACTCTGGTGCTCAGTAGAGTTTGATATCCATGATCCTACTGTCACTCTCATTCATGGTTGTCCCCCAGCATAGCACCCTGCTTGGTGGCAAGTCAGCAAATCAAAACTAAACAACAAAACCCCACCTACCACCAGACCAAAAAGAAATTATTATTTCTTTGCCACTTTGCCAGCCCTTACAGGATAAGGTGAAGAAATGAATGCATTTAGCACCAGGTTGCTGGGCAAAATCCCTGACTTGAGGCTATAAGGGAGGAAGAAAAGTCCAAATTTCTCACTGACATTAACACCACACTTAAGTCATAATTGCAGAAACCATTACTGACCTGAAGCAAAATCTAAAGACTTTAAGACCTATGGGTATGGACAGTGGGTCCCCTTCTCCTTCCATGCCCCACATGAAGGTAGCTAGATTTTACTGCTCTGAAGAGAAACCACAGGCCCATCCTACATGGCTGTGCATATTGAGCTCTCTCAAGGACTATCCCAGTGACAGGGCCTGTGATGTACCTGCTGTGAGTCACCATCACAGAGGCCTGGTTTCTGAGCCAGTCTCTGGCCTACCCCTCTCTAGCAGTGTGGCTTGGACACGTCTCTTAACCTTTCTGGACTTCTAAAATGTCATGATTTTTCGAGGTGCATTGCTGTATATGGAGATTTTACTGATTAACATATTCAATGAGTACTTTGTATGCCCAAGCCCTATTCTAGTGCTTTAAATCATACAAATTTCAAAATAATACTGTGAAGTGGGTACTATTATTATCTCATTTTTATAGATAAGGAAAAGGCACAGCGAGGTTAAACGACTTGTGTGAGGCAACCCAGCTGCTGCATTGCAGGGACAGTATTCCAATGCAGGCACTCTTTGTCTCTGTAGCTCGATTCTTAGGCCCTATATGCTACTGACTCTATTCCATGGTCCCTAAAGGCAGCAGGTGTGAAAATGAGCATCTAGAATGAACTAGATCAATTTAATCAAGCTGGATAGACCATAGCCTGTGGTACCGCTCAGCTCTGGGTAATCTACTTTCAAAGAAGCATAGACAAATTGGAGGTGATTCAGAGAAAGCTGGTTAGTACAGTAAGGGGGCTGGAGCCCTGTCATCACTAATAAACTCACACTTAGTGCCTGACTGTGTAAAGTGCTTTACCTAGACTGTTTTATTTAACCATTTATAATATCCCTGTGGAGTAAGTCCTAAAATTATCCCCTTTTGATAGAAAAAGAAACTGAGGCACAGAGAGATGAAATAACCTGCTCTCACACAACCAATATGCATCAGGACCAGAGTACAAACCCTGGCAGTGGAATCAGTCCGTACTTTAAACCAGCGCAGTGCACGAGTCACAGGGTGGGGGGAGGGGCAGGAAAAGGATCTGGTTAAAATGCAGACTCTGATCCAGTAGATCTGGGCTAAGACCGAGATTCTGCACTGCTCTCAGCTCTCAGGTGATGCTGCTGGCCCACAGGCCACACTTGGAGTAGCAAGGCCTTCAACCACTCTGCTTGACTAACCCCCAAATGTGCAGTAGTGGGAGGAACCAAGAGTATTTAGCCTCCAGGCAGCTCAGTAGAGTGAAGTTGAAGAATGTCGTGGCTGTCCTCAAGTATTTAAAGGACCTCCGTGTGAATAGCAAATTGGACTTGACTTCTAAAGCCCCAAGGGACAAAATGACAGGGACATATATCTATTTCCAGTCCCGACCTTTCCCCTGAGCTCCAGACTCCCATGTCTAACCGCCGGCATGACCAACGACTTGGGTGCATCCCTCAGGAAACTCAAACTGGATATGTTCAAGTTCACCCACTGCCTTTTCCCCTAATTTTCCACCTCAGTCACCCATCTGGAGAACTTGGAGCCATCCTAGACCACACTCTTGTCAGTCCAACATCCAATTGGTCACCAAGACCTGCCCATTTTACCTTCTATTATTTTTTTAATTTAAATTGAGATATAATTGACATGACATATAACATTGTATTCATTTTAGATGTACAATAGCATAATTTTATACATGTATATATTGTGAAATGATCACCACAGTAAGTTTAGTTAACATCTATCACCATACATAGTTGGAATGTTTTTTTCTTGAATGAGAACTTTTAAGATCTACTCTCTTAGCAACTTTCCAATATACAACACAGTATTGTTAACTATATAGTCACCATGCTGTACCTTACATTCCCAGGACTTATTTATCTTATAACTGGGAGTTTGTAACTTTTGACTACTTTTACCCAATTTGCCCACCCCCACACCCCACATCTGGTAACCACCAATCTGTTCTCTGTATATATATGAGTTTGGTGTTTGTTTTTTAGATTCCACATATACAAGTAAGCATGATGGTAGAGTACTTGTCTTTCTCTGTCTGGTTTATTTCACTTAACATAATGCCCTCAAGGTCCATCCTGTTTTCTATTTCTTTAACACATCTGTTTCTTTGCCTCTATCTACTGTTACTTCAGTCTTTTAACATTTTCTCCCCTCGATTACTATTATAGCTTCCACACTGGCCTTCTGGCCTCCAATCTGATCTTGACTCCTTTCTCCACACTTGGGCTGCTAGAATAATCTTTCTGAGGCTCACATCTCACTATATCTCCTTGGTTTGACACCCACCAATGGCCCTCACAGTCCTCAGGATAAAACCCAAGATCCTTAGGATAACCAAGCTCCTTCTTGGCTTGGTCTCTGTGAACCTTTCCATCATTTTCTTCCATGTCCCATCTGACACATTAGCCTCTAGTAATAAACACCCAATGCTTAGTGTTTTTCTCAACAGCTCCCTCAATTTCTGCTTCTAGGCCTCAACCAGGCTGGTCCCATTTCCTGAAAAGATCTTCACCTGCCAACCCTTACTCACCCAAAACTCATATAGACATTTCTCCTGTAGAAAGCCTTTATTGCCCCCTTTCTGGGTTCCCAAGTACATTCATTTTAACATTTAGCCTAACTACAGTGTCTTTACAATATGAGGCCCTGATATATTAAAATGGTTTGGTGTTGTGTCTGTCTCTCTTTCAACCATGTTTTATTCACAGGTGTACCCCCACCACATTACACAACATTTGTTGATGTGAGGATGCTTGTTGAAAAGAGACTTGGAGTTATCTTTGACCCTCCTCTCACTTTCACACCCACATCTAATCCAACAAATCCTGTTGGTTGCGCCTTTAAAATATGCCCAGAATCCAGCCGCTTCCAACCCGGTGCTACCTGGACCGCTACAGCACACACACACACACACACACACACACACACACACACCCAACTGACCTCCCTCCTCCTCTTCTCCACCCTCCTTCTGCTCTCACACAGCAGCCTGCGATGCTTTGAAAAACATCAATCAGCTCATGCCACTCCTGGGCTTCAAAGCCTCCAGCAGTTTGCAATTACACTCAGAATGAAATCCAGCCCTCTCAGCCTGGCCCTCGAGGTCTTTATGATAGGCCTTCCCAATCTTCCTTGACCTTCTCCTCTGCCTTTCTCTCCAGCCACCATGGCCTTTGTGCTGTTACTCAGGTATGCTAAGCAGATGTCTGCTTCAGGTCTTCCCCTGTGATGCCCCTTCATCTGGAATGCTCTTCGTTCAGATAGTCACAAGGCACCCTGTCATTTCAGTTAGGTCTCAAAGGTCACCTCTCTAGAGTGGCCTTCCCTGACCACCCTTTTTAAAGTCATGCTCCCTTCACTCTCAACCCTGCCTTAATTTATTTTCTTCATAGTACTTAATACTGTCTGTGATACACAAACACACACACACACACACACACACACATATACATACACTCATATAGGTATTCTAAAAGTGTTGCACCTACCTGTTTATATTCCTGTTACAATGCATGCAGATCTGTTTCACCTAACCTTAGAAATTACCTTTAAGAATTACCATTAAAATAAAATTGTTGCTAATTCAATAGGCTAAGAGGTATATTTCTTTACATTTCTTGAATTACTAGTAAGAGTGAGCATGTTTACCTCTGTTTGATATCCTGCAACATTAAAGCATTCTCTTTTTAAAAAATCTTTTTGTAATTGAAATCATAAAGCATTCATAAAAGTAGAAAGAACAGTGTAGTGAACCTTTATGTACCCATCATCCAGATTCATGACACCCAAGCCATGGATGGATGGATTTCATCTATATAATCTGTTACTCTGCTTCCCACATTAGATTATTTCTAAGGAAATCCCAGAGATCATATCATTTTCCCATAAATATTTCAGTATGTATCTCAAAAAGATAAACACTTTTAGAAAACATAACCATAAACCACTATGACACCTAAAGTATTCTTTCATGTTAAATATAAAGATATTCTTTAATATTAAATATCCAGTGTTTGAGTTTCCCTGTTTGTCTCATAATTTTAAAAAATAGTTTATTTAAAACAGAATCTGAAGATCTACAAGTAGAACTTGCTAAAAGTATATCTTAAGCCTTTTTAAATCTATAGATTTGTCCTCCAATATTTTTAGTTTTTGTGATTTTTTTTTTTTTTAAGGAAAGCAGGTCACTTGTCCCATGGAATTTCCCATATCATGAATTTTGTTGATTGCATCCCTCTGTTGTTTTTCAACGTGTTCTTCTGTCCCTTGTATTTTCTATGAATTAATAGTTAGATCTAGAGAATTGGGTGGATTCAGGTTTGAGTTTGGCAAAAGGAAATTAATAGATGGTATCGTATACTCCCATTGGGAGCCATGATGTTGAGTTGTCCCTCTTTGTCATGGTAGATAATAGTCATGGCATTGTCTCGGAACCATTGTATTCTTAAAGGAAGGCTTTGCAAACTAGTGATTTTAAAAATTCTTTCATCCCTGCTTCTTTTATTAGATGGAATATATCCATAAAGAGAAACATTTTCCTCAACTCTTAGGTTACCCTGAGGTATGTTGATACAGGCTTGATTCTTTCTCTTTACTTACCAAATTTCAGAATGATGAGTTGGTGTATTAGTTTTTCTGGGGCTGCCACAACGAGCACCACGGACTGAGTGGCTTAAACAACAGAGATGAATTTTCTCACCATTCTGGAGGCGAGAAGTCTGCGATCAAGGTGTCAGCAGAGTCGTTTCTTCCGAGGCCTCTGTCCTTAGCTTGCAGGTGGCCACCTTCTCCCCCATGTCTTCACATGGTCTTCCCTCTGTGTGTGCCTGAGTCCTAATCTCTTCTTACGAGAATAGGAGACCTATTGAATTAGGATCCACTCCAATGACTTTATTTAACTTTAGTGACCTCTTTAAAGGCCCTGTATCTTCCAATACAGTCACATTCTGATCCTGGGGGTTAGGATTTCAACATGGATTTTAAGGGGACACAGTACAGTGCATAGCAGTTGGTTCCCTAGCATTCTCCAAAGGTGACCAATGAGGTTTGTTTCCCCCTTGGTATCACTATAAACTCATGCATTTTAACATATTTTATGTATTTTAATCCATTGTAGTAGCTATTCTTATTGATGCTTCAACTGTCTCGTTTTTGCCTAGTGGGAAACTCTTAAAGTTGGCTCCTGAGTCCTTTAGACATGGCCTGATTGTCTTTGGTAGATTTTTTGTTTTCTGGAATAACAAAATGTTCCAGGCTCATCTTTCTCTTACCTCAGATATGAAATCAGCCCTTCCTCCACATAGCCTTGTTCTTTTTCACTGGAAATGGCAATTAAGGCCCACAATAGAGGCCTGAGGGATGCTCAATACTGCGTGTTGGTTATGAAATATTCATATTTTTTAAAAGTAAAATGGCAAAATATTGATAAGTGATGGAATTTACAGTCCCACAAAACTCAAACCCTAGGTAAGGTGGGAGATAGCTCCTGCCCTGCCCTTATTCTGCTCTGTATTTCAGGGAACTACATTTCTTGGGCCCTCTGTTCCTATTGCTGCCAGAGGGGTTCAACCATGGAAGGCTCTGGTGGAATACTGGAAGACAGGTTTGAGGAGAGACCAGAGAATTTCTCCCCCTCCTGTCTGCATCCTGTGGCGTCTCCTCCATGGCTCCAGCTCAGACCCTGCTGTGGTTTCAGCCCCTGCAGGACAGCCCACTACTGTCCCTCTAGCCCTAATAGCATGCCACTATTTCTAACCTCTGAGCTGGATATCTGTTTGGTGTCTCAGGTCTATTGTTTCCTGTATCACCTATTTTCTGTATTAAATTCATGTTGATAGAAAGACCTAGAGAGGTGTGTGTTTCCTGGCTGGAAGAGTTAGTGGCTAATATTAATGTCAGGATCTCATTTAGCTGTGTAATAACTCTATCAGGTCGGTACTGAAGGAAACAGAGACTGAGGAAGGTTAAGTAACTTGTTTCCGGTCACGTGCTTATTAAGTGGTGGAAGTGGGATATGAACCCAGATGTACCTGTCTTCAGTCTGATTCTTGAAGTGCACGATTAGGTAAGACAACCATCTACCCACTCACCCTGCTTTGTGAAGCCTCTTCTTATGCTTTATAGCCAGTTCCTAAGCTGAGGAGGGGTGCCTCTTGATATTTTAGGGTTATTTTCCTTTTGGGAATTTTTCTGGACCATTTTCTCATGAAGCTCTTCTTGGAAACTCATGAATGAATAAAATGTCTGCGGTTCATTTCTGCATTGCCCTGTTTTAGTGATTTATTGATAATTTAGAAGGCTTTACTGTCTAATGTACAGGCATATAATGGATAGTTTATTAAGTGCAGGGTTTGTGGTCATGTCTATAAAATGCTGAGTACTGGCCCTTGGAAGAATGTAACTCCACACAATAAGACTGTTTCTCTGGGGTAGCTACAGTCAACTGACAATACCTTTTTCTAAAAAAGTCATCTATAATAGCCCCAGGAATGCCCGTGTTATACAAAAAACACTCAAAATTTAGAACAGCTGCCTTTGACTGGGATGAAAAGTGAGAGAAAGCTTTACAAAGTGGAAAATTACTATTGTTCCCTAGAGCCTAGAATGAGAAATGAAACATCAGATTAATCTCACACACAAAATAAAAAGTATTAAATATCCCTATCATCTCAGAAAGGCATTAAACATGGACATTGATGAAGTATTACTTTGGTTCAGAGAATGGGGGCTCTTCGCTTACATCAGTTATCATTGTTTTTACCTGAAAGATATTTTACCTTTTTAATCATGAGTTCATTCTCTGGTTTTGCCAATTAGGCGAGGACTAAATTTGGGGTGAGCTGATCATTCAGGGCTTGTGTCCTGTGTCACCTTGGCAATTCTGGTTGAGGTAGCTACACAACAGGGTTGCTGGTTTTGTGGATTCCGCCTTTCTAGGCTCCAGCCATGAACATCATTTCTGTCTAGCACCTTGGGAGATTTGAAGATTGGTTACATCCTCCCCAGTTTGGTGTTTCTACTGTAAACAATACCGGAGTAAGATTCTTTAATGAGGACTTTTGAAACAAGATCTAGTTTCAAAGGCATGCTAGAGTGTCAGGAGAAAGACACCACATCCCCTATAACATACATTCCTGTGCCCTGCCCCAGGAAACTCATGAATTCTTTCTTTTCAGTCTTTACCTATTTCTCAATTTAAAAGCATCCTCTGTCCACAATGACACTGAACCTGATACGGCTCAAGGTCACATCTAGGCAGTAAGTGTAGAAAAACCATTCCTTAGTTTTAATACTTAGTTTTTTTCCCTCCGACCACTATTCGTGACGTCAAGACACTGTAGCCAATTAATTTTCATTTTATCTCGCGAGAACTCACCTAATAAGTCTGTTGAATCCTCTTCTGCAGGAATGCCAAAGTACTAAAGCAAAACCAGGTCAAGCCCAAGATAAGTCTCATTAAATCCCAAGCTTGCCAAACTAGAATCATGGGGTGGGGCATGGTGTGCAAGCCCATGCTTGAATGAGGTATCAGAGGCAGGCTTACAGTGCTGACCTTTCAGATTCTCTGCCACCTTATCAATAATGCAAACAGCAGCCCTCACAACTTAGAGCAGCCACAGAGCAGGGGAACTTTTAAGGATCAGGACACATCCCTACTGCTGTTTCAGAGAATAAATATAGAGAGGGGGCCAGTGTGTACCCAGGCTGCAGCAAGCACCTTGACCAAAGGCCCAGGCCAACCTTGGCAAGGGCTAAGGGATCATTGTGCAGAAAAATAAGAAGTTATCAGTGTATTTGCACATTTCATGGTAGGATACCGTATCAGTTTTTAGCATGAGGCAGAGAACTTTCCAACTTTTGATCATCAAATTCAGAAGAGTCTCCAGGCTTCTGGCTTCCAGTGCCATCACACTCAGTGAGGTGAGTTCTGGAGGTCATTGTGGGGACAAGAATTTGCTATAATAGTCAGCGATTATCAATAGCTATAAATCTCTTCCTTTCAAGGGACTGATTCACAATGAACTGTAACCTTCTAGTCCCAATTCCAAACACCCAGGACATGGATTCTGATTAGCTCAGCATGAGTCACATATTCATAGTTGGCCCAATCAACTTTGGGTAGGGTGACAGAGGTCTCATAGAACACGGGAAGATGTACATGGCAGCCTGGGACCCATCCCTGTAGGTGAGGGGGAAAACTAGGATTCTTGTGAGCTGAGCAGAACCTACAAGTAGTATAGACTAGGGTTGTCTTGCAAAGACAGAAGGTGTGGGTTGCAAGTCACTATTCTAACACTATAGCCATCCCCTCCCTCTTCTTTAAATTCTCCACTTTCTGATTTAATTTTACTTTCAAAACTCAGGACATCTACTGTTAGATGGACCCAATGCTAAGGATCCCAGACCTAGTATTGAATTTTGCAACATGGCTGCACATTTCTCTGGGCTCCATATTAGCTGGATCGCCTGACATGATAGCCACCTTAGATAAATTGCCAAACTGTAATGCTTAGTTACCAAGATATGCCAGATATTTTCAATCTCTCATCCTTTGTTCTTGCTATCTTTCAGCCTGGAATCTTAAATAATTCACTATTGAAATTCTATTCATTATCCTTTGAGACACAGTTCAAATGCCACTTCCTCTCTGAACTCTTCCTTCATCCTGATTCTGATAGAGTGGCCTGATTTAGCAAATAAAAATATAAGATACACAGTTAAAATTAATTTCAGATACACAATGAGAAGTTATAATATAAGTACAGTACACTCTCAGTTAATCAGCACCCAAGGGGTTTGATAGATGCCAGATAAATGTAAGTAGTCTCTCCATTAATTGAAACTCAAGCAACTGGCTCTCTTAAGCAAGTGCCAGTTGCTTGAGTTCCAGTTAACAGAGAGTCTTCTTAAATATTTCATAGGACATACACTAAAATTTAATTTGTTATTAATCTGAAAACAAAACTCTGTAGTTTATCTGGTAATGATACTTCAGTTGGAGTTTGGTATAACCTCTTCTTGCTCCCGATATTTTACCTAACACTCTTTTGCACATTTATTTCGTTCTGCTGTGGGTATGTTGGTTGTTCCTGTTTATTTCTTTTTCACTGAATTGTAAGATATTTGAGTAAAACAGTCTTCCTTTTTAAAAAAAAAACTTTTGTTTTTTAAAGAGCAGTTTCTGGTTTGCAATAAAGTAAAAAGGAAGAAACACAGATTTCCCATGGACTACATCTCCCCCGCCACATACATGGCCTCCCCCAATATCAACATCACTCACAAGAATGCCCCCCTCTTTTTTTTTACCAAGGACAAATCTACATCGATACATCAGAATCACCCGAAGTCAATCGTTTACCTTACGGTTCACTATTGGTGTCGTACATTCTATGAGTTTGTACTAATGTATCATGCCAGGTATCCATCATCATCATATCATACAGAGTATTTTTGCTGCCCTAAAAGTCCTCTGTGCTCTGCCTATTTATCACCTCTCCCTCCAGAACCACTGATCTTTTTATTGTTTTCATAGTGTTGCCTTTTCTGAAATGTCATGTAGTTGGAATCATACAGTATGGAGCCTACTCTTTCACTTAGTTGATTGTTAACATGCATGGAAGATTCCTTTTTGTCTACATTTCAGACCTAGTTAGCTTGGGCTTGGCTTTATGACTTAATTTTGAGCCATGGAATGTGTTGTAGATGGAAGAGACAGCGTCTTAGTTCTCTCTAGGCTGAGGAGAATTTCCATCAGCCACTGGAGCCTCCACCCTCATCATGAGAAGAGCAGGTTTCATGTAGCCATGGTTCCTTCAGCCTCGGCCCTGCAGTGAAGATACCTGAACCTGACCCAACTCTGGAGCCGAATTCCAACTAAGCTCAGCTGAGCCCAGTCAAGATGAGCCAAACCACAACTGACCTATGAAGACAAAATAAATGCTTGTTGTTGACATTGGAGAATAACGTGTTATGTGGCATTACCACAGAAGAAACCTGACTAACACAGCATCCCGACTGGAATGCTTTGAAGGTATGATTTGGGCAGGGCTGATAGTCGCTGATTACATTCTAGAAGAGCTATAGAGATTATTTATCATCTTCTGCAATTCTGATGAGTTGGAGCCCGTGTCATACGGTTGTCAAATATTTGACAATCCTCCCTAGGTTTGGTTGTCCCTGGCTATGTGACTACCATGCCTGGTTCTTTAGCCTTTCTGGAGATTCTGTGATGTACCTAAATACCCTTGAATAAATTATTTTTTCTGCATATGTTTTGATTTGCAACTTAAAACCCTGACTAGAAGAAATGAGAATGCCAAGGTCAGGGCTCCTTGACCTTGGCTAAGGGTCTCTCACCTCCCTCAGTGACGACAATACGTTTTCAAATTTGCTCCGTGAAAGTACTTCAGCACTTTCTATCTTCGGACTATGGGTAAAAATGTAAATAAGCTAGAACTCTGATCCTACACTTTATAAATTTGGCACCAGTAGTACTGAAGACTCTTCTCCTTGGTGCCCCTGGGGCAAGTTTCTTTTTCAATTCAGGGGAAAGAAGACTTGGCCATGACCCAAGAGACCTAGGCTGCAATCCCAGTTATGCCAACAGTCTGCATGACCTTGAGAAAGTGAATTTACCTCCTTGGATCTTAGTTTTCCTGTGTGCAGAATCCCAGGACATTAACATCTGTTCTCCTTTTTCTGATGGTGACGAGGGAAAAAACAAATGATGAGAACATGTCATCAAAAGACATAAATATATGCAAAGTATATGGCATGCATTTCTGTTTAATATGTAGTTTGGCATTAATTATGTATAAATGTCTGTCTAAACATATATATAACAGTCTAGTAAGAAATGTGCAAAACTTAGTTGTGATTTTCTCAGGGCTCTGAGATTATGGGTGATTTAAATACTCTTCTTTAAATGTCTCTACATTCCCCACATTTTCTATAATGAGCATTTTTACCTTTGTAGTGAGCAGATTATTTTTTTAAAGAAAAGAAAGGCACTAATGTACTATGCTAATGTAGGGGAAGTTCTGTTGAAAGTACCTTGGCCTGAAGTGGGACCTATTTTCAAGTAAAAGTAAACGTAAGAAAAGGCAGGAGAAATGAGAGGAAACAAGAAATGGTGGGAGGAGGTCCCTCCCTTGCAGTCAGGGCACTGGCTCATTACAGGAAGGGACATGAGGAGATGGGTGTGGGGTAAGGCTCTCCCTTCTGAGCCCAGGATCCCCACTGTAATGTGGCACTTTGAGTCACAGGATCATTCATCACCAGTTAAGCCATAACCACCAAATGTACAGGAAGTCCAGAAGAAACCTAACCCCTGCCTTAGCCTATAGGTGGGTGTTGTTCTGTCCCCCAGGCACAGGGCTATAAAGGCTCTGATTACACACATCCTCAGGAAGCCATCGGGCTCCTGACCCTGGTGCAGAGGGGCCAAGCAGTTTCTCTGGGCCCTGGGGTTTCTGAGACGCCTGCAGCAATCGTGTCACATAAAGGTTTGTCCATTAGAAACACAATGGAGACGAGGGAGACTGAGGCTGTAGACTGAGGGTAGGCTCAGAGATCACAGTGTTTGGTTGTCACCTCATGTCCCCCTTTGCTGTTTCACCCCAACAAGACAAGTCTAGTTCTGCCACAGGGGTGGGGGGTGGGGGTGGGAGTGGGAGAGAAGGAATATGAATGAATCATACTGCTTCCACAAACCTTTATGGAGCACAGAGTGTTTTCCAGGCACAGTCTAGGCCCGGGGTACAAGGCAGTGTCCCAAGGTTGCAGTCTAATGAGCAAGACAGAAAACAGGTCTCAATACCGACTGGTAGGTTCTTTAAGCAAGATAGCTAATAATGATAATTGCTAATATTTATCGGAAGGTTCAGCATATACTAGGCATGTGCTAGGCACTTTACATGGATCATCTCCTTTAAACCTCACACCAACACTACAAGGTCAGTGCTATCACCGTTCCCATTTCTCAGATGGGAAAACTGTGGCTTGGGGAATTCGAGTAACTTGCTGAGGCCACACAGCTTACCCGCAGAGGTGCGAACGTGCGACTCCGACGTACCTGGCTCCCAACCCACCTGCCTCATCCCTCTGCTCTACAAACAGCACTGAGAGGGGAGGAAGAGGACATGCAGTCCCATCTGCCTGGGGAGATTGGAGAAAGCTTCATGGAGGAGGTGACTCCCAAGCTGGGTCTTAAAGGATGAGCAGGAGTGTACTTGAAGTCAAGGAGGCAGGAAAGGCAGAATATGCTGGGCCAAGGGATAGAGAAGCAGCTTGGCTTGTTCCGAAAATACCAACTATTCTGGTACGGCTAGAAGGTCGGGGCCAGCAAAGCTAGGCTGTGAGCGACGGGGCGCCTGCTGAGACCCTTGGCTCAGCAGCTCCCGCACCTGGAGGCTTCTGCCTGGAGTCATTCCGGACATGCGGAGGTGCCAGCAGGCTGGGCGTGAGCCAGCCGTGGCCTCGCAGGGCCCAGCTGGGGCTCCTTTCCAAGGAGCTGAGTTGGGTCTCTTCCAGGATGTTCCCTGGTGGACCCGAAGGCAGCCTATCTGAGTGCCAGATATAGCAACCGTGTTGAATGTGAGAGGGAAAGTTCTGGCAAGGAAAGAGAAGTTTTTCACCTCTGAAAGGCACAGCAGTCAAGACCACGGACTTTGCCTACAGAATCATGACTTTGAAGCTTGGCTCCTGCATTTACCTGCCATGGGACCTTGAGCATGGTCACTTCACCACTCTGCCCCTCACGTGTGTCTTATGTAAATTTGGGCACCATCATGCCTATTTCTTAGGCTGTTTGTGAAGACTGAATGAAGCAATTCACATCAAGTACTTGCTTAGCACAATGCCTCGCACAGAGTCAACCTTCAGTCTGCAGAGGTCTTCATTATAAGCAGTTCCAGTCGCTCATTCAAAAATGTATTGAGTGATTTCTTATGCCAGTGCTGGGTTATAGCCATGAACCAGGTATAGAAAGTTGTTGATTGCCTGGAACATACCTTCTAGGGACGGAGGGCAGACCATAAACAATTCATATATGCATAGATAATAACTTCATGTAGTGGGAGTGCTATGCAGGTAATAACAGGGTAAAGACTAAAACCCTACGTATGTGCGTGCACGGTGAACTTTAGATAGATAATCAGGTAAAATCTCCTGAAGGGGGTGACATTGGAGCCAAGGCCGGAATCACAAAAGCGTATCTCATGAAAATGCAGAGCAAAACTGATTCAGGCAGAGGACACAGCAAATGTAAACACTCCGAGGCAGGGAAGAGCTTAACGTATTCAGGGAATTAGAAGAAAGCCAGGTGGGGGACAGTGATAGGAGATGGAGGAGTTTAATGGTGACCGTGGCAACAAGCAAAATAATAATTTGTGCTGAACATTTGCTTGTGGCTAGATGATTCATACTCACCTATACAACCGCTCTATGAGGAAGCAGCTTTGAGAGTTCCTATGCTGCAGTTGGGAAATTAAGACTCAGCAAAGCAAAGGAATTTGCCCAAAGTCACACAGCCAACCTTAGCCACCTCCTGTAATTGCACCCCACCCATGATTTTGATTTCTTGTGTCCCTTCTCTAACTACTAAGGTCTTTCTGTAAAGTACCCCAGTGCGAACAATCCTTTGACCCCACTGGGACCTCAAGCTTATCCATCCTACCTTGACACCATCCATGACCAAGCATTGGTACTATTATACACGCACACACGCACACACACACAAGATTATATGGCATATCTGCACATACACATATATAGTATATATATACTACTATATATGATATATTATATATACTATATAGATGCATATATAAACACAGATAGTAGACTCTTCATTAACCAGAACTCAAGCAACCAGCAAAAACGACAAAAATTTTGTTGCCGGTTGTTTGAATTCCGGTTAACGGAGCGTCTCCTTACATTTATCTGGCACCTCCCAATCCCCATGGGTGCCGGGTAACTGAGTCTACTGCATATACTGTATATCGTGTACTATTATGTGTACTATAAGCTACAGTCCTGTAGCACATAGGATATACTGCCTTGTGAGTACCTTCAACCCCTTTGTCCCTTCTAGCTTTGTCATCCTCTTGTGGCTAAACAAAGCCCGGGTTAAATCCGGCCCTGCCTACTCCACGTCCACAGCTTTGCAGCTGAACGTGACTAGAAAAAAATCACACAAACTTCCCGCTGGTTTGACTTGAAATTCATGACCACAGATTTCATATGATATTTCTCCAGTGACTTCCCCCTCACTGTGTAGATGAACTCCTGCTTCTAATCTAAAGTCAATCCCCCCTCCTGTACACGAGATCTTATCCCCGCACCCAGGGGTATCACTCCAGCAGCTCTCTCCTCTCTCTTGGATTTTTCCCTCTACAAGATTAGTCATGACCCCATTCAAACCTGTTTTCTTTCTTTCTTCTTAATCTAGCCCCACTGTATTAGGTATCTATTGCTACGTTACAAATTACACTGGAAACTTAGCAGCTTAGAGCAACAGACACTATTGCACAGTTCCAATAGGTCAGGAATCCGGGCTGAGTTGAATGTGCCGGGCTCAGGGTCCCTCACAACGCTGCAATCAAGGTGTCCACCATGGCCACAGTCACCCCAGAGCTCTGTGGGGAAACGACCCACTGCCAAACACGTACCCAAGGCTTTTGGCAGGCCTCAGGTGCTCGCTGGCTGTTGGCTAGACACTTTAGTTCCTTGCCACCTGTCCTAGGGCAGCTCACAACATGGCAGTGAGCTCCCCTCAGAGCTAGAAGACCAACAGAGGGCCCAGGACCAGCCTCTTTAAAACCTAATGTGGGAGGTGACATGCCCGTCACTTTGCCTTACTCTGCTCCTTAGAAGCGAGTCAACAACTCAGCCTCGGGGAAATCGTGCACCCTGGTGGGAAGGTAACACGGTGCAGCCATGGGGGTGGCGGGGGGCGGGGGGGGAGACGATGTGACGGTTCCTCAACAAGTTAAGAGGAGCATTGTCATACGATGCAGCCACTGCACGGGAAGAAACGAAGGCAGAGACTCCGACACCCGCGTTCGAGCATGCGCGCTTTTACACCCGCAACGTTTGGACCGGCCCAAAGCAGCAAACAACCCGGGCGGTCACACACGGAGGGCCGGTGCATGTGACCTGGAGCACACGTCCCATGGAATGCTGCTCGGCCTTAGAAGGGAGGGGACTCTTACACAGGCTACAGCACGTGCGAACACGGGGACATTGTGCGGAGTGAAGTCAGTCTATCACAAAACGACAAATAGTCAAATTCATAGGGACAGAAAGGAAGGAGAAGGGTGGCTGTCAGGGGCCGGGGAGAGGGGAGAGTGGGGACTTAGTGTCCAGTGGGCACGGGCTTTCAGTCTGGAGAGGAACAAGTTGGAAACATGAACAGCGGGGATGGCCGCACAGCAGTGCCCGTGTACTGAAGGCCATTGAACTGCACACCCAAAATGCTTTGGGTGGTAAATTTTGTTACGTGTATTTTACCACAATTTTTCCAAATGATAGGAGAAGAGGGTCAAGGGGGTCAAATATGTGGGCCTGAAAAAGAACTGACTCTGGGTGTTGAACAAACAATGCAATAGATGATGTCATATAATTGGATACTTGAAACCTATGTAATTTTAGTAACCAATGTCATCCCAATAAATTTAATAAACATTAAAAGAATGCCTTCTGTTAAATTTTATCTGATTTATGTTGACTATTAGAAAACTTTTGATCAGATTTTTAATAGTTAAAAAAATGATAGAAGAATAAGTCAGCCTACACTTAAGAGAGGGCACGGATATACGAACACAAGGCCATAAATACCAGGAAACGGCTCTAATGGAAGGGTGGTTAGGATTAGCGTGTGCATTCTCACTGGGGACAGCATGTCCCCAAATGGGTGAAAGTCCAGTCTTGGTGGGAGAGGGGACTAAAAGAAGTGTCTTATTTTTTATGTGTAAAGCTGATATATGCACAGTACATAAGCAGATGGACACTTATTTGTGTTATTAACACTTTTATGGGAATCTATTAGGAAAAAAATGTTTTCAAATGCTGCTTTAGGGCGGGCCATAGTAACACTGAGTTAGGGCGTAAAGCTGGACTCTTCTGGCCACAGTGAGGTGAGGAGGGTTTGTGGGAACCCAGAATCAATGATGGATCTTCCTCTGTTGAGCTTTCCAAGAGCTTTCATATAGAGCAGGTGTTAGTTCTGTGGACTTTTAAGCTATAGTGGATGGGCTTTGGGTGGAGGAATCTGTGATTCTCCTGAATTATAGGCACCATCCAGCCACACTTGTATGAGGACCAATGGAACATGATCTATAAATCAGTAAGTTTGAGTCAGATGACCTGGCTTCAAATTCTGACCTTGTGGCTTACTGTGTGACTTGGGCAAATTATGTAACCTCTCTGAGTTAGTACCAAATCAGAGGTTTGCTATGATGGTTAAATAAAGCTTTTAGAACAGTGACTGGAACATAATAAGTATTTAGCAAATGTTAGATATTAGAATGCATGTTGATATTTCTGGGAAGACAGTGTATAGATTTCATGAAATTTTCAAAGGGATCCGAGATTCCCCAAAGGTTAAGAATCTCAGAAATGCAAGAACTAGTCTCATCAGAAACCCATGAAGTAACATACGATTCTCACCCTGCTTACCCATGGCCAAAGAACCACCATGCTCTGTCTGTTCATTTACTGTATCTCCTACCTTAGCCCAGTCACTTACCATCTCACACCTGGACAATTTCAACTGCTACTTCCTCCCACCACACACGTGCACGCACACACATGCACGCACACACGTGCACACACACGCACACACATGCACACACACACACACACACACACACACACTTCATCTCTTTATCTTCCATCTTGCCCTCTTTCAATTATC
Organism: Lyroderma lyra; assembly: GCA_004026885.1. NCBI lineage: Eukaryota > Metazoa > Chordata > Mammalia > Chiroptera > Megadermatidae > Lyroderma > Lyroderma lyra. The sequence continues at coordinate 44,546 of PVJL010005461.1, read as the reverse complement.
TGGAATTGTTTTGGTTGGTTGGTTGGTTGGTTGGTTGGGTTCTTTGGTCTTTCATGTCCTATCCTATCTGTCCCCTACTGAAAATTCTCCAGTGGCTCTCCATGATCATCAGCATAAAGGCCGAACTCATTTGCACACATGGTTCATGGCCTGGCCCCACCCACCTCTCCCGATTTATGGTGGCCCACACCCTGCCTCATGCCATCCTGTGCCCACCTTCTCCTGTCTTCATGCCTTTGCAGATGTCCTTCTCTGTCCTGAATGCCCTTGGCTTTTGGGCAGCAAGCCTGAAGCTCCCAGCATTGCTTGGTATTTCCAGACAGACTTACGCACTTTCCATATACACCCCTTGCATTTTAAAACAACTTCTTCATCGTTTTTGTGGTCATTTTCTTATTTTCCTCTCCCCAGGAGACTGTGAGCTCCTTAATGATAGGGATAAAATAGTTTCATCTTTTGTCCTTGGTGCCAAGTTCAGTATCTAGCGCTTGGTATATGATCAATAATACATATTGAATATGCGAATGAGTGAATGTATCAAAGAATGAATAGAGTGTAATAACTTTCCCAGACTCATAGGTTAGTAAGTGGAACAATTAAATCTAGAATCAGTTTATCCTGACTCTTTTTGATCATAGAGCACAACAAAACCCCAAGTAGGCCCAGCTTAATCAAAAAAAGCAATAGTCCCCAAAGGGTGGGTTACAGTCTAGGTACAGCTGCACCTGGGGCACGTCCAATGATGGCATCAGCACTCTGTCTCTTTCTTTCCACCCCTCGGCTCTGTTTTCTTCTCAGCTCTTCATTCTTCTATAGGCTTTCTCCACTGAAGATGGCCGCTGTCACCAACAGGCATAGTTCATCCTTAGGGCTCCATGATTCTAGAAAAAAAAAAACAGAGCAACTCCCTCTCCTAGCAACCATAAATCGAATCACTTGGAGGGACTCTGATTGGCCTGTTTGGGTTTTCTGTCTCCGCCCCCATTACACTAATCTTTGTAAGGAGGAGATGGGGTGTCATGGTTGGCTAAACCTGAATCACACATCCCTTCATGGCCAGAGGGCAAGCAAGGCCAAGTGACTGTCCACTGGCTCCAGAAGGGGTGGGGTCTGAACACTGACAATAGAAAGAAGGGTTGTAGATGGACAGAAGCTGGGCATCTTCATTCTACCCAGTGTTCCCTTCCTTACTCCACAGAGACCTTCCAGCCAACAGCAGGCAGAAAAAGAGGGGTAACACTTGCTTTTATTTGCATGGGTCCATTAGGCAGGTGGCTGAAAAGAATTTTGGTCATTGTCCCTTTGTTTAAAAGTAACTGGTTTGAGGAGTCTCAGCTCTTTAGGGAAATAAACATGCAACCATTTTATGTCTTCCATTCACTACTCCCAGCTAGACTGTATTAAATCTTTCCTCCCCACTGGGTAGTAGATCCCTTATCAGGAGCACGAACTGATCGAATCATTTTCTTGACCCATCAGATGATTGAAACTCAGTTCAGTTCAGTTTACACCCTTGCTCTGAGTGTCCATTTAAAACCCCCATGGCCCCATCCTAGACAAGGGGACTGTGAGCTGTTGGTCTTCCTCGCACTTGGGCATTGTAGGTTGGGAATGGCAGAGAGGAGAGGAGGGTGTGAGCAGCTTCTGGCTCACTTACTTTCCTGTCTCTTTTCTGAGCCTCTTCCCTGCAGGATTTTGAGAATCAGGGTGAGGAGATGTTATCTGTTGGTGAGGGTGGGGAGATGCCCTGGGTCTTCTCTGTTTGATGCATGACTGTCTGTGTAGATGGCATGCATGGTTTTCCAGTGGCAATACTGAGATTCAACTTGACCCCTGCTGCCCCTGACTCTCCAATCCCCTGCTAATAGCTCCTCACCTATGAGACATCCCTTCTCTTGGCAGCCTGGTACAGCCACATCTCCTGTCCCTTCCTCTAACCCCTGCTGCCTGGCATGGGGTCCTGGAAATCTCTGACTTCCTCTTTAACAGTCTCAGATGGCTTGGGGAACTAGGCTGGCTGGGGTGGTGGATGTCCTATTTTCTTCCTGTGCACATTACGCATGGTTCCTTCTCTCTCTGCCATCACAGGCTATTCCAGCAAGCCTCTTGACTTCAGAAATGTCCAGGTGAGAGGCCCCTGGGTGCACGCATGACCCCTACCGGAGCTGCTACAAGTATGCACTGCCCCTTGTGGAAACCATAAAAGGACACCCCATCCGAGTCGACAAATTACCAGAAATGTCTCCTTTCCCATTGCTCTTCAGCCTCTATTCACCCCATCATCCAGGCATCCTAATGCAGGGCAAAAATGCACAACCCTCCACTGTGGCCCCCCCAAATTCCAAGGGACACGTGCCAAGTTCTCCCAAGAATCGCCTCACGGCTGATGGCAGCCCAGGGTTTGCCCACTGGCTGCAGTTCCACATGTATCCAGAGAGGGAGCCAGTCGCCAATTCTTACAAGCATCCCTACTCTGATGTTCTTGAAGGTTTACCTCCCCTCAATTTACTGGGACAGCTGTTCTTATAGTGTGGTCTATGGACTCCTGGGGGTCTTCAAGACCCTTTGAGTGTGTCCACAAAGTCAAAATTATTTTGAGAATAAAATATTACTTGGCATGTGCACTGGGGGTGCCACAGTAATTGGTGAGTAAAACGGCTGGCACCTTAGCATGAATGAAGGCAGTGGCACCAGAATATACTAGAGTCACTGGATTCTCCCACTCAGCAGTAGAAGAAAATTCTCGTTTCACTTAAGAATGCCTTCATGAAGTAGTAAGAATGATTAAATTTAGTAAATCTCAACCCTTGGCTGTATGTCTTTATAATAATACTCTATGTGACAGAATAAGAAGTACACATAAAGCACTTCAGCTACCTGTTCAAGTATGATTGTCTTAAGGAGAAAACACTTTTGCAACTTGGTCGTAAGCTGAACTAGCCACTTCTTTCACAGAAGATCGTTTTTATTTGAAAGAATGACTGACGTGTAAACTACTGCTATCCTGACTTGGGTATTCGACAGCTATCTCCTTGAATTGTACAAACAGAGCCTGCCACTTCCAGAAAAATAGCTGATAGCATTTGTTGCCAGTGATAACATTTGAGTTTTGAGGCAGAAATTGGAATTTTGCAGAACTGGCATCTGAAACCATGAACTTGATAGCTGCCTATACTTAAAGGCTTTTCTGATCGCATTGTGGGTGATGCTAACAAACATGAATTTTGACTGGTATAATGAAAAACATTAATTTAAAAGACCTGCATAACTCATTGAACTAGTATTTCCAAATGACAAATCAATGAATGATGTTACAAAAGAAATGGGTAAAAGATATAACCTGCGTACAAGATAGACCAAAAGATTGAAAACATTTTAATGGAGATATGATTGAAATATAACATTATATTAGTTTCAGATGTACAACACAATGATTCAGTATACATATATGTTGTAACATGATCACCACAATATGTCTACTTAATATCCATCACCTCACATAGTTATAAATTTTTTCTTGTAATGAGAACTTTTTTAAGACCTACTCTCTGAGCAACTTTCAAATATACAACATGAGTACAGTATCGTTAACTATAGTCACATGCTGTACATTGGCTCCTTAGAACTTATTTGGCATAAACCGGGAAGTTTGTGTCTTTTGATCACCTTTACTCATTGCACCCAATGGATTTTCATATAGCAGAATACAAAAAAGATCAACATTGCAAATAATCCTTAAGAAATTACTACTTGTTGAATTTTGGTGTAGTATCAAAGAAGGATATCCACAGTTACGTAAAAGGCTATTAAACATTCCTCTTTTCCAACTGTGTATCTGTGTGAGGCCAGATTTTCTACATATTCTTCAGTCAGAGCAACATAATGTAACAGATTGAATGCGGAAGCAGACATGAAAATCCAGTTGTCTTCTATTAAATTAGACGTGAAAGAGATTTTCAAAAATGTAAAACAATGCTACCCTACTCATTAATTTTTTTTTATTTTTGGAAAATGGAGTTAATTTTCATTATAATGTTATTTATGTTAACATGTAATGGGTTTATTATTGTTATTTCCAAATAAATAAGTATATAATTTAAAGTTTTCTAGTTTTAATTTCTAATACTATGAGTATTCGTGGAGAGAGTTCACCTACACCAAAGCTCTTTAGGGTCATCAATACATGTTAGGAGTCCAAAGGGGTCTTGAAAACTAAAAAATTTCGAAACTGCTATGCTAGGAAGTGGGGAACACCCTTCCCAGGCAGTGCAGCAGGAAAATTCTCTTCCTTCAAATGCAGGGGACCCACTCGGCCTGTGACTACCTACCTAGACCTGCCACAAGCTCTCTTCCTGATATGGAATCAGTGTTTCTGCTGTTCTTATGGATGGATATCTGGCCTAGTTATTTGGGGCTGCATTGGGAAGGTTGGGTATGTGGAAACGCTGTTCAGTTTCAGTTGTCAGTTCCAGGAACTTGAAAGTTTCCCACTTAATATCTTGTTTAATAATCTCTAATAGTTTGATCGTATTTATTTTTATTTCATTGCAGGAAAATAATTAATCTGGTATACTGTAAATCAGTGGTTCCCAACCTTTTTCCACTCATGTACCCCTTTTCAACCCATTTCTATAAATTGCACCCCTTGTTCTTAGAACAGCTGTTTTTATTTTTATTTTTTTGCCCTAAAAAAATGGAATTTATTTATAAAAAATTGAGTATGTATTCTTTTTTTTAATCAAAATAATCTTTTAATTTATTGATTATTATTCACATGCAAACTTTTTTTTTTAGAACAGCTGTTTTAAAATACTGACACTTTTGTTCACTGCCTATCTTAATGTAAAATGGTAGAAATGAGTTAGGAAAGAAAAATTACTATGCTAAAAGTACAAACCACAGACTGAATTTTACAATATTTGTAACAGTCAAATATTAATAATGATGATCAAGTATTTAAACATTAAATAGAAAAACTGCTTGAAAAGAATCACGACTAAAGACAACACACTTACTTTTATTCGGTCAATAACTAAACTGATCAAACAGTCTGGCTATGGATGTCTTTATACGTCTGGGGAGGTTCTAGAAACGTCGCAAATGGATTGTTCTGAAACTGCATAATGATTGGCAGAAGAACGGTTGGGGGAAGGGCTCGTAGCCATGCCCTTACCCATCATCATTCGCTCATGTGATCTAATTTTTTTTTTATATCTAATTTTGAAGTGTCTTCATTAACAGGGTGATTCAAACTTAACATTTATTGTTCCATAACTAATGTTTTGCTTTTTTGTTTTTTACTTTACTTGTTTTTTTACCATTACCGATTATTTTTGGCGTACCCCTGAGCAGCCCAGCATGGACCCCCGGGGGGTACACGTACCACCGCTTGGGGACCGGTGCTGTAAATTCACTATCACTTAAGAACATGCAGTACTGTTTTGCTATGACAGTGAAGAGAAGTCAGAAGATAGGGTGGTGTTTTGAAAAGAGCCTGAGCTTTAATTAGAATCCCAGCTTTGCCATTTACAAAGGAACTGTGGGCAAAGTAGTTAACCTTTCTAAACTCATTTTCACATCTATAAAATTAGGATAAAAATACCTGCCTTACAGGTTGCTTAGACATAGTGTATACAAATCATCTGATACATCATAGCCAATCAAATGGGCTATCATCATCATCATCATCATCATCATCATCATCATCATCCTAGTACAGGAGTTAGGAAAGAGTTTCTGTTGGAATCCTCTGAGACCAACCGGCCTAAATCCTTTTTGGTGTCCTGGCTGAGTCTTTGGTGACCTCTTATGTACTTTCTCCCTGGAAACTCAAGGTTTTTCTCGGAATACAGGGAAACAGCAGACCGACCCATTGGACAGGATAAATTGTCTGTCACCCTCTTCCTCATTCTGTTTCCACACTGGTGGAAGGGTAATTTTCCCTAAAGAGAATTTTCTTCTTACCTCCAATTTTCCCTGAGCCAAACACCTTTTCTCTGGGCTTCTCCTGAACTCTAGGCCTGAGTGTAGGCTGGACTAGACCCCCTAAAACCACCACTGGATACCATGTTTGGCCAAGAGTGGAAAAAATAAACAGCTGGAAGAATTTTATGAGGTAGGATTTTCTAACTACAGAGCTCTGGGAAGCTGCAGAGCCTGTGCCCTTGAGTTTTTTGGGTTTTGTTTCTTCAGACAGGGACTCCAGGAGAGGATGTTTATGGAACGATGCGTGAAAATGGCGTGCTTCTTCGTGCTGCTGCAATGGAAGCCCTGGGTCCTGTTCATAGCTGAGGGAGGCGGACTAATGAGTTGAGGGGAGGTGGTTGCTGCCTCTCAGCAGCTGGCTCAGTGACTTCCTCATTCAGGCTGTGCTTTGGAGCACAAGCCTGGTGGAACTGTGACTTTGCTGGGGGACTTGGTGCCTTCATTGAGGCTGCCTACGTGTAGAATGAATGTGTCCTTTACTTCTCATAGGTATGTTTGCTGGAACCGTGAGCATGAGGGTTGGTCCAGTGAGTTTCTTTTCAAAAACATGGCAAGTAAATGAGATCATGAGTATGTTAATAAATGAGAAGCTCTGGGAAGAAAAACAGTATCTATTTGGAGAAAGGATATTGGTGCATTTTATTCTGATGAAGCATTTTGATGGGAGAGGTGGCTTGTCCAAAGATCTTGGCTCAGAAATCGTTTGATTGAAAGTGACAGAAACCCTCTCAGATTAGTTCCAGTAAAACATGGCTTTAATGTAAGACATTAGGTACACCTTATGGCTTCAATGAGTAGATGCACGTAAAGTGTACCTACTTTGGAGCAGTACCTGGCACATACTAAACTTTTGGTAAATGTTAGCTATTGAGGGGTTCCATAATAGCTATCCTGCTCCAGACCAACTTGCCCACAATGGACAATTAGAAAAGCTGGATAGAAATTTTAAAAATCACTCCAAAGATATTGGAAAACTATGGCTGAGAAGACGTAAGAGCCTCAGATCTCAGAGAGAAGGGAAACAGGAAGTGATGAGCCTGAGATTCTGTGCTGCTTTTCCTCCAATGCATTTGCTGGCCCATGGATTAGCTGGGGTGTCTCTGTTCTTCTTGTCACATTCTGTGGCTCAGGGTTCCCAGGGTATGTTCTTCTCATGGCAATGGCAGAAGCACGAGAACAGTGAGGGAAAGGAAGGTCTTGCCAATAAAAATGGTCAAGCTCTGTCAACTATTAATGTATATTAGAAAATCTTGGCTTTCACCTCACACAAAAAACAATTACAAGTGAAGTCTAGATCTAAATAGAAAAGATAAAACAATAAAGCTTTTAGGATACAACATGGGAGAATATCTTCATGGCCCCTTGAATATCATGGTCTTCATGGACACAGATTTCTTAAACGGGACACAAAAAAGCACTAACCATAAAGGAAAAGATTAATAAATTACAATATAGTAGAATAAAGAATTTTTGTTCATCTAAAGATACTATTAAGAGAATGAAATGCAAGCCAAAGAGTAGGAATTTGTATTAGAGGTGACCCACAATGGACTTGTATCTGACATACATAAAGAACCCCAAAAAGAAAAAGACAGAGAACCCAATTTTTTAAACTGACACTTTACGAAAGAGGAGGACATCCAAATGGCTACTGATAACAAAAATATGTATTATTACATATTTATTAATAATCATTAACATTGTCATTCACAAAGGAAATGTTAATTAAAACCACAATATGTTACCCCTCTACATCCATTAAAATGCCTAAAATGGGAAAAAACTAACTATGTCCAGTAGTTGTTGAGAATATGGAGCAACTGGAACTCTCATACATCACTGGTAGGGATGGAAATTACCATAGCACAACCTCTATGGGAAGACTTTTTGCAGCATCTAGCAAAGTCGAATGTATTCATACCCTAAAACCCAATATATACTCAACATAGATGAGTTTATATGGAAACCAAAAGATACATATGAGAATGACTTAATAATTCCAAGTGAAAACAGTCCAGATGCCCATCAGCAATAGAATGAGTTCATGCAATGGAATACCGGAGAGCAATAATAGTGAATGAAGTAGGCCTACATGCTGTATCATGGTTAAATACAAAGATAATATTGAGGGGAAGAAGCCAGATGCATTAGAATACATACAATATGGCTCCCTTGATATAAAGCTCAAATAGACAAAAAGTACACGTAAGACAGAATATTGGTGACCTTTGTTAAGGCTGGCGGCCATGGTCATTGGAGGGGGACGGCCTGAGAGATGTTGGTCATGTTCTATGTCTTGATGCAGGTGGCAGTTATATAGATGTGTTTACTCTATGGTTGTGCACTTTTTGTATATGTGGTATAATTCAAAAAGAGCTCTTGTATGTATGTTATGCTTCAATAAAAATTTTAAAGTTAGCCATTATTATTATTATTATTATTATTATTATTATTATTATTGACTGGAGAAAGAAAACTGTCAGAAACCAAAGCAGGTTGGTTGGAGTATGTCATATATGTCTTTCCTCAGACCATCCTCTAACATTCGTAGGGCCCAGAATAAGGATACTTCCAAACGCCATTTACATAAATGTAAATCAGACTAAGAGACTGTTAACTAAAATATGCTCTATCTTCCTGCTTTGAGAAATAGGCCATTATACTGCCCTGGAAGGCCATGTTAAGATTTAGAAGTTTTAGTTCCTTCCAAGTTCAGAACTATGAAGTGACAGTCTGGACTGTGGCAGTCTCCAGCCGTTTGGACAGAGTGCAAGTTCTTCCAAGATTTGTGCCAGCGAAGCCACAAGCCCCAAAAATATAGCCAGTGGTTGAGTACGAGACATAGGTTTATTGAGACTTACAGACCTGAGAGAGTCTCTGGTGGTGGCGGCCAGAGGGGTAGTGCTTCGCACTCAGGTGGAGAAGAGGCAAGGTTCTATAGGTACAGAAAACAAAGAGCATTCATGAGCGAAATCAGCTGGCAGGCCCTGCAAACCTGTGCTCGTGCACGCAGCATGCCAAGAAGCGGGAGACCTTGACTTCTGGCCAGCGTACGGGACTGGTTGTCTGATGAGCAGGGTTCCCATGGAGCTGGGAGGCCTTGACTGCCTGCTGGCTCATCTGACAATGAGCCGGGTTCCTACACCAGCCCCCAGCCCACGGCCCACCCCGCCTCTCTTCCCATCTCTGGCTGCCTGCACGGGGCCTTGTGCCAACCTGCATGTGCAAGCTGCTCCCAATACCCCCACGAACGAGCTGCCCCATGCCCACCCAGCATCACGGTCCAGCTTTGGGAGGACAGGTCTGGCGAAGAAGTAAGGACAGGTCCTAAGAACAGACCCAGGGACATTGCAGCAGGGGACACGAGGTCACAAATAACAAGAACATGTAGATTCTCAGTGGATGTACATCCTTAGCCTCATGGACTCCTCACTCTACGTGGAGGGTATGGGCAGAGAACGGTCAGAACGGGACTCTCAAAAGTGGGCACCGAGGGTAGATTCTCTTGCCCAGTTTTAAGGGAAATACTGCATTTTCTTATAAAGAGCCAACCATACATTTTTAGCTGAGAGAGAAAGAGAGAGTAAGAGAGAGAGAGAGAGAGATTTTTGAGAATTCCACTTAATTAGGAGCATATGTTAATACAAATCCCTCATCAGGATATAAATACCATGAGTGTGGGAATTTTTATTTTAGTTTGTTCACTACTATATCCCCAGCTCTCAATAAATATTTAACCAAAAAACAAATCTGCGGTCCCTTCAGGTGTTATCAGATGCTACACACTTCTCCTAGTGTGAGCATCTTGCTAACACTAGTGTTTAGAGATGCAGCACAAGTGTTTGGAACAACAGTGACCAGGAAGTGAAGTCTGGGTGGCCCTGTGCTGCTACTAACAGACTGAAGAGTTTGGGTCTATGGACCCAAAAGCTGGAAAGGACCTTAATGGTGCTTTAGGCCAGCATCTCAGGGGTCCAAGTTCCCCAGAAGCTGCATGCAAATATGTGAGTGTGGACAAACATTTATTTTTCTGGGGAGATGTCCATAGATTTCATGATAATTTCAAAGGTGTTCATGACTCCACAAATGTCAAAAGCAGGAATCTCAGTGAAACCTCTTATTTCACAGATGATAGTTGTGTGGCACAGGGAGGGGAAGTAATTCAAGGTCACTCATAGCTCTACTTAAATCTACTGGTTCCGGAAGCTTCTTTGTATTGCCCCGTAGCTGAACTCATGCCCTCAGGTAGAACGGGTTCTGGGAATTGTTCAGCTCTGCTTCGCACAGGTTCTCAAACTTAGCCGCACATCAGAATCACATGGATCTGTTGTGGGGAAGGTCGTTCCAACCTGCAGCCAGAGTCGAGGATCACTGGGTGAGACTATTCCATTGAGAAGGGTGTTATAAGGGTTGAAGGGTGAGATTTTAGTGCCAAACCTGCTCTGCAAGCCTCCCAACCCCAGAATTCTGACTGTGAGAATCTAGTTTCTATAACAAGAAAAAAGACCTAAATGAAAAACCAAGTTCCATGTTATAAATGAGTGAGCAGGTGCCCAACTACCCCACCAGCCCTCATGCAAATGAGGGTTTCCGTGGTAAACAGAGTCAGGCCGCTAGACTTCAGCTGAGAAACTGAAGTACAGCTCCCTATCTTACCCCCCTAAAAGGATAGTACGGATTGCAGGGCACACCCCACCCGGTGCACCTGTGCGGGCCCAGGTGACGGTGCCGGTGCAGAGAGAGGGCGTGGCTGGGCCTGCGAGGCCAGGCTGCCCGGTCTCCATCATACACATAGCAGCACGTTCTCTCACGTTAGCGACGGCACGAGGAGTACAAGTGGGAGAGAGAGGCTGCCTGGGTCACCTCCCCGACTGCTGCCGGCAGGGAAAGGCTCGGAAAGCTCTGACGCTCCCAGGAGGGATAGAGTGATCTGGACCATGGTAACCTGACTCGGTAATGAAATGCGGCCCAATCAATACCTCGGGCCCATCAGAGGAGCAATTCGTTTTCCATTAGGTGAGGGGTGGGGAGAAACGGGGGAATTGGAAAAGAAAATGAATGCCCTGGCGTGGCTGGGAGAAGGACATCTCACCTCAGCCGCAAGGCGACATTGACAATGGAGACTGACCACAGTGAAGGTCAGCGTCTCCTGGGCCACAGCTCCTACTCTTTATGGGGCAGCGAGTTCGTGGCCAGCAACAGCTGAATCCTGACGGAAGAATGGACGTTTTCCAGATGGACAAGGGGAAGGAAATGAATTTTCACACATACTATTGCATGGAGGTTTGAATAATAGGGTGAAGGTCCGTCTGACTAGAATGTAGATTGCAGGAAGAAGGTGTCTTTACAGCAGGTCGCTAAAATATAAGAATTAGGCATGGCAACCGCTGGATGAATATTGCTCAGGATGAATAAATTCTTCGCTGATCCCCAAATTAAGGACATTCTTAATCTTCTTGGTTTGGGAAAATTTTTATTAATTTGTACACGAGATTCCGGATATTCTCCAAGGACAAGATTGCTTTGAGTTTGACTCAGTAAGAGTCACAAATAAGTGCCTGACTTGTCATAAATTCTAAATTAGCGTATTTTAAATAAGTTTTCTGTGCCTGAACCTCCATAGGAGGATCTCAGAATTACCAAAAGCTATCGAACTGGACCACAAGTAAACTGGACAGGTCTTGTGGTCACAGAGAAAGCGTTCTTGGGATCAGTCGTTGATGCTGACACACTAACAAGGCCTCTTAGGAAGCCACGTGGTGAAGCAGAAGGCCTTTGGGGCTGGGCAGGCCTGGGTTTGAAGTCCAGTTTAATCACCTACTAGCTGCTTAAGCAGCTCACATTCCTTTCTTAGCCTTGGGATACACATTAATCATGTGGAAATAATACCTATCATTAAATTGTTGTGAGGATTAATCTGGAAAAATGTTTGTGAACAGACTGTCTGGTCAAGACTTTTTATTCTAAGGAACAGGAGGCCACTTTAGCTGGTTCATCTGAAATCAAGGACAGGAAATAAAATTCAGAGTCCCCGGGGGAGGAACCAGGAGTGGGATTGTGGGAATCCAGGTGCGTGCTCCATCTCCCAGGACCCACCGAGTCTGTCTGATGGTGTCCCCATCTTTCCTGCTGCCCATATCCTCCCCTCTGTGCTCTCTGCAGACTGGTCTTAGCTTTCTTCAGCTCCTTTCCACTTCTCACCATTTCCCCTTTCTCTAGACCTTTGTGCACCCCAGCTTTTCCACAGAAAGTCCCATTCAGTTTTCCTGTGTCCAATGCCGTAATTTTGGGAAAAGAACCGGATCGACTAAGTTTAGGTCTAGTGTGTACCCCTGATCCAATTATCCGTGATCAGGGTGTGAGACTGGTCACACTGTATAAACATGGCCCTACCGAGGCCCACCCCCGTCAGCTCTGTATAGGGATGATTCCTATTACAGAAAGAAGGCTGGTAGGAGTGCAAGCACCAAAACATATCAGCCACGGGCACCCAGCACAACAAATACTAGCCTCTGTGTTTCTCCTCTCTTTACTCTAGCAAAGTGGGATCCCTACACAAATTCATGATTATCTTTAGGTTTTTACTTCTGCTTGGGCTATAGCGATCGCTAAGGTTATCCGCCTCCATCCATCTCTCCATCCATCCACTGGTCCATCTGTCCCATCTGTCCATCCATTAGTCCATCTCTATCGTCCTTTTACCTTTCACCGATCTATGTCTGATTTGCTCTTGGAGGCCCACTTCCTTTAGGAAACCTTCCCTAGTATCATCAATTCCACTTGACCCTCCTAATTTATGTCCATTTCTTATCATCTATAGCACACAATTTAGCACTAAATTATACAATGGCTTGGATTTTTCTCTCGATCGCTTTTAAAGGGTTAGCCTTGTTTCAACTCAATTATAAATTCATTCAGGACACAGAGCACCACAGTGCCAAGCACAGAGAGCAAAAAAGAACAGTGTTCAGTGAATAGAGAAGATGACAGCCCAGTAAATATTCTATAGCTGGAGAAGATCTCAAAAATAATTTAATCTCCTTAATTTCAAAAGAACTGAGATCAAAACAGGAGAAGTACTTCTGATTGATTGAATACAAAGAATAAAATGGAGCATAAATTTTGTATTATTTACATACCAAAAACATCCTGTTTAGGGATACTGTAGAATAGCATTTGAAGAATCACAATTCACTGGACCTGGAAGGGAACTTAGAGGTGGTCTAGGGTCACTTTATAGGTGAGGAAATTCTTTCCTAGGAAAACGAAGTGATTTGTCCAAGCTCAGCCGTGTATTTAATGGCCGAGCTGGGACCAGGCTCCACATTTCCCTCTGCTCACTCCTCTGATTTTCCCCTACACTCACTGTCACCAAGTCCTTGCCTGTGCCCTGAGGGATTCCCACCCACTCCTTTGACCATGGCCCTGGCACCATGTGGTAGGTGAGCACCAGGCTCATTTGCCCTCACAGCCTGACCTCCATACTACCTGCCCTGACCCATCCCTTGTATGGTATTCCTTTTTGGCCTCTTCTTCATGGTCTGTTTTCACCTCTGCTGACTTTGTTATTTTTTTGTCTTGCCCTGCCCTGTGGACTAAATGTGTGCCCCTGTCTCCTTGGCTATACCTTTGATCCTGTTCCTCACCTCTGGCTGGTATATATGTATGTATGTATGTGTGTGTGTGTGTGTGTGTGTGTGTATATATATATATATATATATATATATATATATATATATATGGGCTGTCTGGAAAGTATCCAGCCATGTAATACGAAAAATAGAGTTATTTGTGGCTGGATTTTTTTCTGGACAGCCCTCGTGTATATACCCTCTCCAGTCCAGCCTGGCCTCAGGAAGGGATATTGCCCACTATTGGCTAATTTCTGCATTGATGTAACACACATTTACTGCTCATGTTCTTTGTGAAAGGTTCTGAATTTGAGGGATTCAGAGACGAAAAACAATTAGTTTCTACTCAATAAGTTCACCATCTAGTGGAGAGAGAGAGAGATATTTAAAAACAATATGGCAGGTGTACTTGTTTCAGAGCTTTATTCATATGGGACCCCCAAACTGAGCAGGAAGTGGTGGGAAGGTGCCAATCAGGGAAGACATCCTGGATGAGGTGTTCCCTGAGGTGAGGCATTAAGGACAGTTAAATGGATAAATGTTAACTGATGAGGCAGTGGAGTGGGGGTGAGGAATAATATAAGCAAAGGCATAAAAGCATGAAATTACAAGAGGTATTAAAGAAAAGACAAACACCCTGATGTTCTTGGAGGATAAAAGGTGGGTGGGGGGTAGTGTGGGTGAGGACAGAGAGGTGGGTAAACCACATTAGGAGGGCCTTGTCTGAAAGTAAGATAATTCTACTGTTGGGGTCTAGGGAGCTAGTAAATGACACCCCTATTCCCTGCCCGAGTTCCTAATTAATTGAAAAAAAAAAAAAAAACCCCAAGGAGTCAGCCAGATGGAGATGAAAAATGTCAGCTTTACTGCTGATAAAACAACAAGCGTGGCTTAGATCTGACCAAACTGCTTGCTAACACTTCCCAGCACTGAACTTAATTCCCTAAATGTAGGCCTTTTCTGCTGGGACAGATCTGCTTAGAGCCGATGAGAACATTTCCTAAGGCCTCCAGAGAGAGAGAGAGAGAGAGAGAGAGAGAGAGAGGTGGAACTGTGCATGCTCATCTCCTTGTCTTAAATTCACCGGTTGGGTATTTACCAATCACTCCTCGTCTGGGGGAAGAAGGCAGAAGTGTCACTTCAATGGTGGTCCCTCTACTTGGAAACATGAAGCAAGGGGGAAAGGAGGTTCCTACCTAACTTTTACCCACCATTTACTGCGCACCTACTTACTGCATGCAGCCATGCAGAATGCCCAGTTTTCCACAGGCTGAAACTGGACAGAATCAGAATTAGGTTGGGAAGCTTCTCTAACAAAATGAGTAAAAGGACATAGAAACCTCCACCCTAGAATGTCAAGATTGAAGAAACCCTGAAACTCATTGACTCCGGTTCTCCAGCAATGCATGAAAATATCTATGGCATCTTCCTGCCAAACGGCCATTACTCTCTGCTTGGACGTGCCATTGAAAGGAAACTCACTACCTCCACGACACAGATGTAGCAGAGAAAACAGCTGGTGCTAACTCAGATTGGGTAGAGCTCTCCATGAGATGATGCTCATACTCTGTGTTTGTTTTCTTGTTTGCTAGTATGAACTTGAACTAGTAGGCATTTGATAGATATTTATTGAATAAGTGAATAAAAATGTCCCTTTCTGTTCTAATATCTGATATGGCTATAGATATGGGGGTCATGCTTTAATTAATCTGTATTGTCAGAACTCTTTGCTTGCAAGTAACATAAAATCAATTCAAACTAGTTTAAGAAAAATTATAAAAGTCAGAGGTGGAGGAGGGATATGGAATTTTTGCCCCTGCATAATCAGAGATGAATTGGCTGACCTTCAGCTACCACAAAGGGTCTCAAATGCTATTACGTCTCTCTGCTTCTTGTTCTGCTGTCTCTCCTTGTGTGGGCTTTGTTGTGAGATAGCTGGTCATCAGCAGCTCCAGGTTCATCCAAATCTGGTAGTGGAATGAAAGGAGCTGAACAGTGATTGGTTCAGCTGAGGTCACATGCTCATCATAGAATCAATCCCTATGACCAGAGGAAAATGGCCCTCCTGTAATGGTGAGAACCCCAGAGGTCACAGTAAGGAACATGACTGGTAGCCTCCACCAAGGGGTGCTTCTCCCAAAAGAAAGGAAGGACAGTAATCAGTTGAGGGAAGGGAGCCCTGGGGACCCCCAAATCCCGATTAGATGCCAACTCCAGAACCCAGCCTGTTGTCTAATTATCGCTGCTCTCAGGCACGCCTTCCAATTCTGAGAGCTCCTTCCTGTCACAAAGGCAATGGTTCAGAAAAGAAAAAGCTGGTGAGTGGCTAATTTTTTACGGAAACAGAAGTTGCCACTGTGCATATTAATAAAGACTCAGAGAGTATGTGCCGGGGCCTGACTCAAGGAGTCCCAAGCTGGGTGGAGAATTCAGAAGGAAGACAATACTGAGTCAGCCTTGACAAGAAGCTCAAGGAAAATGCCAGAAGGGAAGACAATGAACCTGTTTAGTAAGAGGGTGAGAAGACCTAGTGGCTGTGATCTTGCTTTTACTCACAGAACTCATTAAGTAGCAGTAAATAATCAACATGTGGGCAGGCGGTGGGAGGGGGCCTCCGTGTTTGTGCCTGTGCAGGTTTTCAAGGTGTGCAGATCTTGCTGGAAACATTAGTTCTCCCTCCCCCTAAGACGTCCATTCAGCATTAGTTGAAACCCAACTCCCACCCTACCACCAAGAAGAAGAATCTGGAACAATTAGGCCAAGACCATATAGGATGTACTTTTGCTTTTAAGCAAATTATTCAAATAAGGCTAAAACAGTGGTTCTTAATGTGGGTAACTTTGCCCCTCAACTGTCAGCCCCTTCAGGGATTTATCCTAGCTGCAGTGCCATCTCTCCCAGGTGGCCCACATGCAATGACAGATCTGTTTGGACAGTACAAATTTCCGATTGTCCTGACGCATCTCGGTACAGCTCCGAAGGGCTGTTCTAGACCCAGAGCCCCCCGCGTGGTCAGCTGAGACACTGTTGGGCCGCATCACAACTCAAGCTGTCCTTCTGACCAGTCCTGATTATTTTCCCTCTCATGCCTGAGAGGTCCCAGGGCCTGCCAAACTTCTGGTTTCCTGTTTCCTGGGAACCCGACCTGCCACGTCCTGCTTATAAAGCGATGATCCGGCGCCTGCCTCCCTCTCTGTCATACTTCAAGAATCCCCCTCTTCGTCAGTCCGCTTCAGCTGCATGGGACTTCTTTGGAGGCCTCGGGGTCTTCTCCCTTGCAGTTCACTTGGAAGCCTCCTCCTCACCCCTTAGGACCAGCTTAAGCAACATGAATTTAGAGGTGCTTTTTCTTGACTACCCCCCACCCTGCCCAAATAAAATATCCCTTTGCACAATCCCTTTCACCATCCTTTGCTGTTCCTTTATGGTGCCTAGACCACTTAGCACGGTTTGAACGGAACAATTAGGATGTTCTTACAGCAGTCAGGATGCCTCCGAGTAAAAGCAACTTAAATAATAGAGGTTTGTAATTCTCATGCCATTAGAGGTTTAAAGGCAACTCTAGGGTAGGTGTGGTGGCTGGGATGAGGGACGGGTGCCTTGTGCCCCCTTCCTGAACTTTCCTGCCATGAGAAGGAAGCTCAGTCACTCCTTATTAACTCCTGGTCTTTTGTCCCCTTCGCTGCAGGGGGAGAGTGGCTTATCTGTTTGATAAATGTGGTCAAGCTCCCCTTGGGACTGCTGGTCTGTAACTAGGTGCTAAGTCTGCCTCACTTTCAGCGTCAGGCCCAACGTGTTCTCCCTTTAAGTAACATCCCCATCCCGGCATGTATCAGTAACCAAGGTGATATTGTTTCCCTTCATCTCTTCCTCCTTTATCTGATTTCTCAATTTGTTGGGACCTCAGAGTGAGAAAAATGAAGCTATTCATTGAGCTTCTCTAGAACCCAGATATGCACGATCTGCCTGCTGCGCCATCGTTCGTGTGTTGACAACGTGTTTTTTAGTGTCACAAGATGGCTGCCACAGCTGCAAATATCACATGATCACGTGACCGCATCCCAAGCAAGAACAACAGGGAAAGAGACGTAAGGGCTTTTCCCTCAAGTCATTTTCTCTTTTATTGAGGAGGAAAATATTACTATTTCCCAGAAGTCCCCAGTAGACTCTCCCTTACAGCCTGTTGGCCAAAACTGGGTCACATGTCCAGTGAATGACAGAGGAAAATGGCAGTATCATGACAGTTGGGTCCAACTCAACTAAATTATAATGAGTCACTTGGAACTGGGGATTTGGCTTTCCAAACAAAACCAGGGTTCTATTAGTAAAAGAAAGACAGGGGGTTGGATGGGCAGCTCCTGGTGTTTGCTGATGTAGCTGAGTATTTCTCGGTTTGGTGATTTAGTTATGATCTAACTACCCTTCCCAACTTAAGTCCCACAGGCAAGATGGGTGGCTCTGTTGTTCAGTGTTGTCCCTTCAGCCCCTCCTACAGAGGCTTCCTCAAAGTAGGGACTTGATAAATATGTATGAGAACTCTGAATAATTACATGTTCAGAATTGCTGGGCACTGCAGTAAATACCGGAAGACATGTCAGACATACTCCTTGTTTACAAAGACTTTATTGTGCAGATGAGGCAAGACTAGTACATTTAAATCATTGTCTATCAATATGAGGCCAGATGTCTCCTCTTTACTTCCTCCAAATAATACTTATTGAATGTCTACTATGTGCACACACAGTGATAGGAACTGGGGATGTGAGCAAGAACTAGACTCCATCCCTGATGGCGCAGGGTAGTGAGAGTTGAGTGAGAAAACCACTGTGAAAAAGATAATTAGGGTGATGGTGGGAGCACAGGAGGGGAAGTTCTGTGTTTCTTCTTTGCCTTCAAATCCATAGGATTGAGCCCAGGGCCTACCTCAGGGTAACACACACAGACACACACACACACACACACACACACACACACACACACAATCTAATACATAGAGCAGGCATCATTGGTTCCACTTTACAGATCAGGAAACTGAGATCCAGAGAAGCTAAACGACCTTCCACAAATAGTGAGGGACAGAGCCGGGATGAGACCCAGCTCCGCTGATGCCTTACTTCCTCCGTGTTTCTGCTCCTGACTACCTTCCTGTGGAGTTAGGCAGCTGACAGCAGATTCTTAGGCTTCTGAATTGTTCTATGTCTGCCATCCTTGTTTGACCCACAGATATCTAAATCCATCTTCTCACATGTAGTGGGGACACCCACATTCATGTCCCTCCTGTCCTCCAGCTAGCAACCCCAGCACCAACAAATGAAAGTAGCCATTGCTGGGAGACCAAGGTCTCCTTTTCTTTGAATGATAGTATGTCTTTTGTATTTAAGCACTAATTATAATTAGTCACTTCCCAGAAAGCGTGCAAACATCACAGCACAGCTGGGAGCCTGCATAATTTAAACATTAATTTAAACATGCTAATTTAACTTCACAATCTGGATTGTGTGGATTCTACAAAAGAGCCCTCAAACCCTAGAAGGTGTGGGGAAATGTCCCCTGGTGCTCTGTGCAGGCCTTTGTGAAAATATATAATGTTTCACATGGAAATGGTAACAAATGTCCTCAAAACATTTAGGTACTATTAGTACCTTAAGCTTTCAAAGAACTTTGTTTTGCCAATTCCCAGCTATAATTTACATAGTTTGATGGGTGTGAATAACTGTTCTCTAACTCAGGCACATAGGAAATACCATGTTCTTTATTTCCTTTAAATCACCTTGATGATGACACTAGACCCTTATCCCACGGGGATGTGGGGGATTTAATCTCAAACCTTACTGGGGACTCCTTCATGTCCAGGAATCCTTGTTCCTGGGCTATTCATAGGGGTCAGGGCTCTTCCTGGATGGGACCAGGGTCTTTCTGCTCCAGGTACTCCACACAGCCGTCCTCTCTGAAGCTCTCGCATCGTCTCAGGATAGGCCACAGAGCAGCACGTGATGAGGAAACACGATCGGCACCCCTCTTCCTGGCGGTGCCCTTCTTCCTCTCCGAAGTCTCTCTACCCTCCCTTCCCCTTTTGGGTGGAGACCAACATTATCTCATCCCATAGCTGAGACTTGAACAAAAGGTCAAAAAAGCTCTGGGCTCCAGGTTGTTTTGTCTCTTCCATCCTGCAAGCAGGCACTGGGTCCGCCGGGCCTGCTGCTTGAACTGCAGGGAGGGGAAGATGTAGGAAGAACAAGACTTAAATGAAACCCTTAATCAATTAGCCTGCCACCTTAGTTAATCCTCACCAACCAGTAGGTTGGTTTTTTTCAACCCAGAGAGATTAGTTTACAAAAAATACCCTATGTGTGCATCCAAACAATGTTTGGTTTGCATCTCTGATGGACGACACAGCGAGCTGCAGACACTGCCTTGTGTTATGTTGCATTGCTGCTCCCAGCTCTTCACCCCGTACCTGCCCCGTATACAGTTGCCCCTCCTAGTGGGAGAGAGCATTTTCCCACCCCGCTGAGGTCAGGTTGGGCCACGTGGCTCACTTTAGCCAATGGAGTGTGGACAGAAGTGACTGGGTGATGGGTCCAAGACTAGACCTTAAGAGACGTCATTTGCTTTCACTGCCTCTTGTACTTCTGTCACCACCATGAGAGAAACATGCCCGTGGGTCTGGGGAATAAGAAGCATGTTCAGCCTGGACTGAAGTTCAGTAGAGACCAGCCTCGATCGGTCACACCCAAGCCAAGTTGTGGATGGGTAAGTGAGGAGAAATCATTGTTGTAAGTTATTGAGTTTGGTTATTGTTTATTATTTAGCATTAGCTGATTGATACAAGTGGTGATTGAAAATGTGATCTCTGCCCTCATGGGTTTGTAGTCTAGAGAAGGAGGAAGACATCAAATCCATGATTACACAAGCAAAATTTTAAATAGTAATGAGTGTTAAGAAGGAAGGATGGAAGTGAGAATACAGGGGTAGTATATAACAGGAGCACCTAGCCAAGTGTGTTTGTTTGTTGTTTGTTTGTTTTGTGGGAAGGTAGATCTTAAAAGAATAACATGAGGTTTCTTTTCTATTATTATAAATACTTTCAAATTCCCTCATATAGTTAAGAGAGACACATTTGTATGGACCTTGTAAGGCACCTTAACTCTAAGAAATTAAGCAACCAAAACACATGAATAGGTATTGATGATGTGCACAGGTCTAGGGTGGGGTGCTGAGCATTCAGGAAGCATAAGATTCAAGATGACCTTCTCAAGGGGGTGAGGAAAGCAATATAGAAGCTGACCACCACGATGAAGTGGCACATCATTAGTCTCAGAGTGCCCAGGTAAACCTTGATGGATAGGTCAGGTGCACATCACTGTGGCCTTATCCCTTCCTTTTCTATCCTACAGGAAAGCAGTTTGTGTCTCGTTAGGATTTAAGAGTCGGGAGCCTCTTTAGGTGAATTCCCACAGGGATATGCCAACAAAATATTCTCCAGATGCAAGTGGTCTTATGGGGCAGGGGATGTCACATTCATTAATGTTGACAGTACAGAATGGAATGGGAGATGCAAAAGGACCAAGTGAAAAAGGGTGGACGTCAGTGTCAGGTCAGCCAAGATTTGAGGATCAGCTCTGCCTCTTAGGGTCTGTGACCTTAGGCAAGTGATATCTGTGAGTCCTTTTCCTCCGCTGGGAAATGAGAATGACCAGTACGGTAGAAGCTGCGAGAGCTCACGAGTACTGGTTCCCCTCTTCCTCCTGCCTGCCTATGTTTGTAGTTAGGTATGGCCACATGACTGAGTCCCTCTGTTGCATAGAAGGTGAGTAGAAATTGTGTGAGCCCCTTCCAGGACTGGTTGATGAAAATCTCCCATGTGCAATCCTTATCTGCCCCATCTTGCAGCTGATTAGAGAGTCCTGAGATCCCAGAGGAGGGTCCAGCCTTCCACAGAGTGGAAGGACCCTGGGCTCCTGAATGACTGCAGAGAGCAGAGCTCCACCTCCTAACCCAAATCACATTAACTTGTGAGGTGAGCAAGAAATAAACGTTCATCATGTCCCACCACTAGAATTTTGGGGCTGTCGTATTACAGTCATTAATGTATCCCGATGAATACAAGTATCTACTTTGCCAGATTGTTGTGAGACTTCAACAAGCTGTGAAATGCCTGGCTCAAGGGCTCAATACACAGTTATTGTTGTCACCAAGATCATTAATAAAGTGTACTAAACACGTGATATGGGGCTTGGGAGGAGTGGGGTGGTTTCCTGTCTGTCCCCCATCTCCTGAGTCTGGGCCCTGCCAGGCCACTGAGGCGATATGAAGTTTGAGGGTCTGGGATGCCTGGCCTTGGGGTTCCCTGAGACCTGCCCAGCAGAGTACAGGGGACTGAGAGCACATGAGAATGGGCTTGGAAATAGATGCAGTCAGAAGGAAGCAATGCAGTAGTCTCCGGAACGCAGACAGACAAGCAGAGGGTTCCGGTTCCCAGAAAGCTCTTCGCTGCTTTCCCTGATGATGTCTGATGCTACAAGTGTATTAACGCACTCAGTACGTGCAAGGAATAAAAAAAATTGTCTGATGGGAATGTAAGCTTCATAAATGACAGTGGTGAGAAATAAAATCAGAAAGCATCAAGGTCTTTGGAGTGGTCTAGAAAGTTTAAACTATTTCTGTGGACAACAGGGAGCCACTGAGAGATTTTGAGAAGGAGAAAGCCAGACTCAGAGCTGTGATTCAGAGGAGTCTGGAAATGATATGGAAGTAGATTAGCAAAGAGAGAGCTCAGAGGTTATCTCAATTATCTAAGTCAAGAGTCATTAGTATCAAAACCAAGGTCATAGCCATCAAAACAACAAGGAGATGATGATAAAGGTGGGAGAGATTAAGGGTTCAAAACCTCTGGGATTTATAAGCAGTCGGTTGTTGGGGACCAAGAAACAACTGGAATTGAATGCTGCTGAGAAGCGAAGGCCTCAGCAGAGACTTAGGAAGGAGTGGGAAATGCAGACAACCCTCTGGAGAAGTATGGCAGCAAAGGAGGGAGGAGGGACAGCACGGCAGGGTGGAGAGCCAATTTGGGAATGGGGGTGTGTGAGCACGTTTATATTCTAAGTGGGACTCAGGGAGAAGCAGGGCTTTAAGAGGCCAGAGAGAGGAATCCATGAAGCAGGACCTCCAGGGAAGCAGGAAGTAGAATCAAAGCGCAGGAGGAAGAACTACCCTCCACTGCTGCCTGATCAGACAGCAATCCTTACCTGAATCGGCCACCGTTGGCCTCAGGACCACGTCTAACGGGAAGGACATCTGACTGTTTACATCTGCTGAGTGGAGCACCCCTGGACAATGCCTTCTTGTGCCGTGTGGACAGTGCCATCCCAGGAGGCCATCGGCAGTGTCCTTAGCTTCGGCTAATCCTTTTTCATCTATCACCTGAAAAGGGATTTACACCCGAAACATGTTTTGCCCTAGGTAAGGCTGTCGTTGTCTGGTTCTTCCCACAGATTCAGTTTACTAACTGGAGCAGACTGTCCACACCAGACTCTATAAAAGTCCTTGTGTCCCTCCCTTGTCATGCTTTCCATAGCTGCTTCAATCTCCTTTTCACTTTTATTCTCTGTTCTCCATCCATGAAGATTTCGGTGGTTACAGCTAAGAGTTGCCTAGAGAGCATTTAACATCTACGCAGTGTTTTCTCACTTAATCAGCCAACAACCCTAAGGGGTGGGTATAATCATTAAACTCATCCTCCAGATAAGGAAACTGAGGATCAGAGAAAGGAAATACCTTGTGCAAGCACAAGTAGCAGACCTGGGGTATGAATCCAAGATCCTAAGACTCCTGAGTCCTTGCTGGAAGGAGCTAAACCACCCAAACACTTCATCTGAACTATGGGCCCTCGGAGGCCCTTTTGTAAACATTTTCCTCATGGAAGTCTCCCAATAATCATATCATTATCCCCATTTTACAAACCAAAGGGCTGGACGAAGGCAGGTGACTTCCTGGTTACAAGAACACTGTGGAGTTCCTGTTTCTGCGTCATCTGTGCCAATATGGCTCCCAAAGGGCACGCACTTCAATTTAGTTCTTCTTCTTCACAAACAAACATGGTTGGTCAGCTTGTATCCCTAAGTGTCAGGCTGAAGCTAAAAATTTACTGATTCGTCTG
The DNA here is from genome assembly GCA_004026885.1 of Lyroderma lyra. Classification (NCBI taxonomy): domain Eukaryota; kingdom Metazoa; phylum Chordata; class Mammalia; order Chiroptera; family Megadermatidae; genus Lyroderma; species Lyroderma lyra. Next base: position 20,771 of record PVJL010005461.1, on the reverse strand, counting down.
CTCCAGGTTCTCCTTCTGGGTTCGTAACAGTGTTATATTTCTGAGGGCTGTATTTCTTAGTACTAGTACCAACGTTATCAATTTTCTATTTTCCACTTGTTTTTATAGAACAGTGAAAAGAAAATGAAATGAAATAGCTACCATTCATTAGGCACATTACTATTTTGTGCAGTACCCATAAAAAATGAGAAGTGCATTCACAATTGCCTAGGCTGCATTATCAAGTATTTTCCTGAAAAGAGAGAAATTCAGTTTTGATTAGGCATGGATGAGACCCCAGTCCTTAGAAATATACATGTCTGATGCCTAAAGGAATTTTCCACAGATGAGGTTCTTCTGTCTTCCTACATTTCAAGCCCTGTTTCTTGCCCCCACCCACTCACTTCCGGTGCCAGGCTCTGCGAGACACTTTCATAGCTCGGAGGGGTCTCTAGCCCTGTCTCTTTGGGTTATGATGGATGAGTGTCATGGTGGCTCATAGGAGCATTCTGGAAGCCATTCTCACACTAGGCCATAAACAGTAGCCTTGCTATACACATAACTTACTGTGAATTGCATAATCATCTCACTAAATCCAAACTAAATGATTTCCCTTAGGCTAGACCCCTACAATTCCCATGACCATTTCAATACCACCTGACATGAGGGAAAGTAAGAGGGAGAGGAAGTATGTTAAAATAGATTCCTTATGCAAATACACACACACACACACACACACACATATTTGCATAAGGGGCATGTGTGTGTGAATGTGTGTGTGTGTGTGTGTGTGTATTCAATCCCATGCTAGGGGCCCACCTGAGGCCTTAGGAGAAGCATGTACAAGTAAGCCTATGTAACTGAAGCTTCCATGACTTCATGATGATCTGCCTGTGCTGTTGCAATGAAACGAGAGTCAACTGGACTCTATGTCACCAGGAATAGGCATTGTGGTAGCAGGTCCAGTAGATGTGATGAAAATGCTAATTAGGAGAACCAAGTGGGTGATGAGCTAGTGCAGGGGTCAGCAACAAAAAAGTATTTTGCAAATACTTTTTGCAAATAAAGTTTTATTGAAACCGTTGTTAAAAGGCGAAAGATTTCTGCGATCTGAAGAGAAACCAGAGTATGAAACAGTTGTTCATGTACGTATTGTCTGTGGTGGGTTTTGTACAGAAATGACAGATTGGAGCAGTTGCAACAGAGGCTGGTCTACAGAGCTGAAAATATTTATAATCTGGCTTTTTATATAAAAAGTTTTAGGGAAATTGTGAAGGTCTTGAAGATGAGGAACATGAGACACGAAAAAGCTAGTGCTAGATTCAAACTATTGGGGTTGAATTCTGGCTCCATTATTTCATGACTGTGTGCCTTTGGGCAAGTTACTCGACTTTTCTGAGCCTCAATTTCATCATCTGTAAATGAGGATAATAGTTCTTCTATCGTAAACTTGCAATGAGGATTAAATGAGTTCCTGGATGTAAAGTGCTGGCACAGTGCTTGACATAAAGCCAGGGCTCCATACAGGCCATAGGCTATTATTAGCCCCAAAGGTTTTTTTTTGTCAACTCAGATAGAAGAATTTTATAAGGGCCATGAAGCCCTGTGGCTTGGTGCCAGCACTTTGTCCAGTGAGAGGTTCTCATTGCTGTATTCCACAGTGATACAGCGGGGACAGCTCAGAGCAGTTGATGTGATTAAGTATCATCCTGTTGTCTCTCCACTAACTTACCACTCCATATTACAACCAAGGTCTAGCATTTTCCTCTTCTTCAGGTCCCTCACCATTTTCCCAGAAGCAAGTGAATTCTCTAACTCTATCATTCATTCACCCATGACTTCTTAGAAGAATTTCTAGATTTTCTAAGGAAACATCAACTGTGCAGACCCAACTGCTATACGGTTGCCACCCTGCCTCTCTTTCTTTTCTTATTCCAGATCACACATCCTCATCCAGTGTATAACAGGGGATGGGGTTGGCAGAGGAAATGTTTTCAGAAATAAATATATTTCAGTAAAGATAGTTTTGACTACAAATAGGAGAAAACCCAACTCAATTTGTCTTAAAAAAAAAAAAAAGGACATTTATTAGTTTATTAGCTCTTCTACCCCCTCCCCAAATCCAGAGTTGGGTACTCAAGTAGCTCAGAAACATCAGCCAGGGCATGTTCCTTCCTTTCTGTTGACACATCCTCTTGGGCTGGTCTTCCTCATGGTCCCAGGATGGCTGCCTTAGCTCCAGTCGTCACATGATGATTGCAACATTAAGAGCAGAGGTGGATCTGATGAAACTTAAGGTTCAGGGTCCCTCACTTTCACAGGTCTCTTCAAGACCCAGTAATGTGCTCAAGTGGCAATATATACTTTGGTGAAATTTTCAAAAATGAGATGTATATGATCTCTTTCACTTAAAGAAAGTGCTTTAAATTAGATAAGCTTTAGGCCACACAAAGTCTGGATCCACTCTTGCTCCTAAGGTGAACAAAAGAACAGTCCTATCGCGGGTCCCTATTCTAAGAACAAAGACACGCTTCCTGAAAGCCCCCTCTCACCCTCCTCAGACTTCCCTGTGCAGCTCATTGGCCAAAGTGGTAGCACGTGTCATCCTGTACTTGTTACCTGGTATGATGGTCCGGGTTCTCTAAGAAGCAGATGCCAAGATAGGATTAAACATACTAGAAATGTATTTGGGGAAATGCCTGTGAGAGACGATGGGAGGGAGCGGGAAGAGACAGCGAGCTGGCAGACGGCAGTGCAGGCCCTGAGTGAAGGAGAGGGAGAAGGAAGGAAGTTTGGCTGAAGGTGAGGGAAGATCAGCAAGGTCTTTGGTGAGAACTCAAGGCGGAGTCTCTCAGGAGTCAGCCTATCTTAGTGTCCCTGTCACACTCTGTCATTGGCTGGAAGCAGCCCATGGGACCTATGGGTCGTCACCAGAGCAGTGATGGAATTTCAGCCACAGCAGATGAACGGATGATGTCCAGTTACTCTCCCTGCAGTGGGGGAGAAATGTTCTCATCACCCCCGCATTTAGCAAGGACAATAAGGGCCCTGCGGCTGGCGTAGACCCGGATAGATTCATCCCCAAGGCAAGGAAGGGCCCGGCCTGCCCAGGAACGTGGCCACTCAGCGCAGAGAGGACAAAGGGGAGGACCCCTCTTCGTGGAAGGAAGGGAGGGAGGAATGGTGATGGGGAGGCAACCACAGTCTCTGCTGATGTCCTCACCTGCCCACCTCTCAACACGGCTCACCAGCAGATGGCCACTGAGCAAGTCCATCGCAGCCAGACCTGAGTCAGACGGGGCTGCTCTTTCTCAGGACCCTTCCCCCACCCCAGGGCCAGCTTCACATGTGCCATAGAAGGAAGGAAAATAGCCACTGTGTTAGTCCTGTCCAAATCTCAGTATTTGTGATGAGCCTGTTCTGTCGTGAAGCCAACAAAACGTACTGGTGCTAGGCCTGCCCTGCAGATCACCTGAGCTCAGGGCTTCACTGCTTTTGTTCTAGATTTGGGAAGGAGGGGAGGCGTCCTGTGTCCATTCTAATTTGGCTAATTGCATGTTGCCTGTATAAAAACTCCCCCCAACTGTTTCAATTAGATAGAGAGTTCTGCATGTTCTGCTTGGCAAATCCGGTTGCAGAGCACTTGTGGCAGGCTGAACAGATCATTTGCATAACATTGTCATTCTCCTGTCCATAAGTTGGGAACCAAGGAAGTATTTGATGTGATAGGAGCCTAGATGACTGCAGCAGTCTCCTAACTGGTCTCCCTGCATTCACTCCTGCCCCTACTCTATTTTCTATTCTCCACCCAGCACCCTGAGCGATCCTAAGATGCAATTCAGATCATGTCACTCCCGTGCTCTCAGATCCTTCTAATAGGTAAGCAATACCAGTAAAAGCCCTTACGAAGATCTCTAAGGCCCTGCATTATGGTGTGTCCTCATCCACCTTATTCATCGGATCTGGCACCGTGCGACTTCTAGCTCTTCCCCAAAGTCAAAATGACCATGAAATGTCAACGTTTTGAATCAATTCAGGACATCAAGGCAGCGCAACTAAAGACACTCACGAAAGAGAACTTCCAGAACTGCTTTAGAAAGCAGCAAGAATGATGAGGTAAGTGTGTTTGAAGTGAGGGGGATTAATTGTTGTAAAAATTACTGTAATAATTTTTCTATTTAAATATGCATTCGTTCAGTCATTCAACAAATATATACTCACTGCTTACTGTGTGCCAGGCACTGTTGTGAGAATTGTATTTCCTGTGTTGAGAAAATATTGCTCAAATCGGAAGACTTACATTTTGGCAAGTGAAGGGTAGTACAAAGAAAATAAACTACACATGCCCTATCTTGTTTTTCTTCTGCAAGTTTCTAGGTGAAGAACCCACCCATATGCCTTCAGTATCCTGTGGCCTATTTTCAATTTCTCAATGTTTCATTCATATGCATATTATTTGTTTAATGAGATTATAAATTACTTGAGATTAGGAACTATGTCCTATTCATTACAGAGTTCCAATCTTAAACTTGCTTGCAGTTAGAACCATGATGGGCACACTGGGCTCAATAAATTCCTGTTGGATGAAACAGAATTAGTATTAGGCAAGGTTTTTGGCTGCAAGCAACAGAAACCTGCCTTGAGTGATTTATGTGGGAAGGAATTTATTGGAAGTACATAGCTTGCAGAGCCAGCGTCATAATATAGGCAGAAACAAAGAGAGGTTAGACAGGAAAAGACACAGCTGAAGTCACAGCTGGTTGAGCTGCTACCACTGGCATCGCCACTACTGGACACTCAATAAGCCATTATTGGACATGGAAGGCTGATGTTTGCTGCTGGACAACTGTATCAGCTAGAGTGTGCTGCAGTGACAGATAGCCCCAACATCTCACTGGTTTACATGACAAAAGTGCATCTCTCACTCCCATTATATTTCTGCAGTGGTGGGCAGGGTGACTCTGTTCATTAGGGTCACTTAAGGGCCCAGGTCAATAGAGGGGTTATGCTTCCATGATCTCAGAATCTGGCAAAGGTAAGGGGATGAGGACAATTGCAGCTAACCCATTTAACCAGCTCTTAAAGCTTCTTTCTGATGTACTACATGCTACGACCCCTCACATTTCATTAATCACAGCAAAGTCTATGACCATGCCTAATTTCTTAGGAGCTGGGAAAATGTAATTCTAGTAAGTGCTGAGAATGAGAATTTTTGTATTTGTGATCACCTTTGATGACTCTCAAAGTTCCAATGCTACTTCTACAACAGATGCTTGTTCTCTAGCTCTGCATTTTGTCTGACTCATTTAAAATTCAAAATCCTGGCAGAACCATCCCACAGCCAAGATTAGGTCATGTCCAGTGCTTCATTAAGAAGGCACACGAGGGAGGGTACATACTAGTCAGTCAAAAGGCCACAAACATGACACAATTCTTCCCCATCATTTTTGGTTGGAATCCATGTTGCTGATCAATGATGCCTGCTTCTCCCAAGGTGATGCGTTCTTAAAGGGATTCTCAGATTTCGGCTAAATTCTCAGCTCTTCAAGGAGACAGTGCTAGGTACTCAAAACATGTGTTTGCTTGTTTGTTTTGTAAAGAATAAATTGACAAAGGAATTATATCCTCTTTACTCTTATGCCCTAGGACCTCACACTCAATACATATTAGTGCTGCCTCTTTTCTCAAGTGATTTTCTAAATGAAAACGCCATCACTTGAAAAAAGTTAGGAAGCCAAATAGGTATGGAAAATGCTGGGTTTATTCAGTTGTTCTTTGTGGCAGGCAGCCTCTAAGCTGATCAATGACCCCTTCTCCCAGTAAGCACAGCCTTGGGTAAGCCGCCCCCCACCCCCCACCTTGGGTGTGGGTTGGCTTTATTGATTCACAGCTAACAAATAGAATGACAAAAGCAATGGAATGTCAATTCCGATTATTAGGTTACAAAAAGCCAGTGGCTTCCCTTCTGGGTACCTTCTCTTGCCCATTCGTCCAGAGGCAAGCCCGCTGTCATGCTGTGAGCTGCCCATGTGACAAGGAACTGAAGCCTCTAGCCAACAGCCAGTGAGGACCTGCGTTTTATCAAAAGCTGTAAGTGATCGTGAAAGAGTGCACCCCAGCCATCACCTTGATTGTAGCTTGTGAGACCCTGAACTGAGACCCCACCCCTTTAGCTCTGCCTGGATTCCTGACCCATAGAAACTGTGATACAAAAAGTGTTTGTTGCTTTAAACCAAGTTTGGGGGTAATTCTTTATCAGCCATAGAAACTATAACAGTCTTCCATTTATTAAACAAACGTCTGATAACACTGTATGAAGCTCTTGGGACACATTAGTGAGCACAACAGACCTGATCTCTGCTCTTACAGAGTTTAAATTAATTTAAACAGGCTTCTATGCTACAGGAATAGACAGAACCTTTAATATGCAAATGATTGTCATGAATCTCTAAGAGAGGGAGGATGGGTCCCTAACTTTTAAACCTTCTTTTTTTTTTTTTTTTTTTTTTTTTTTTGCTCTGCATTCCATAGGGCTAATGTGTTATGGAACACATATTGGAAAATTCTCTATTAGCCAAATGAGTTAAATGAATTAAAGTTGTAATTTTAAAGGCTTCAGCTCCCCTGCAAAAACTTCAGTGTGCCCCACTTGGTTCATTATAGGCTTAATAGCCAGCCATTCCTCTTTTCCTGGACCCCATGCCCACTTTCACTAATTTGCTTAGCAAACATTGACTGATCACCGGCCGCGTGGTAAGGCATTGCAAGCACCCAAATTGTTGCTTAGGTGACAGGGTTGCTGTATTTCTCCTGAAGTATATTTGGAAATCCACTAATTGTTTCATTTTTTTGTGAGTAATGGTTTTAGCCACAATATTTGGGCAAAGAGCAAAAGAGTGGGATTGACTAATGTTAAAATCAAACCTTTGCTGAAAACAGTAATGTGTATTGAAGCAAGGCATTGTCCTCAAGGAGAGGAGACATAATCAGTATTGAAACAGTGCCTGAAGCACTTCATCGGACTGTATTTAAAGCGCTTAAAGAACTCTTGGAACAAATAAAGCCCTGAAAAGATCTTTCAAATTGAAATGAATTCTTGGCATGCTTTTCCCTCAACTACCATGACTCTCCCCACAACAGCCCACTTCAGAGGAGCTGGGGGCAGCAGGGCTTTTTGTCTTAATCATCTCACATGGATCAAGTGTTTCATATTTTCGATGGAAAGCGGGGAGGAAGAGGCACCTCATTATGAAGCAGATCGACATGGCAGCCCTGCTTTGTCTTTGGTGCACTGCTCCTTAGGAATTCCCGTGACATTTCCCGATTTAATGAAGTAGTAAACGGCCTGGGGACCCACGGCTCAGCAAACAATGTCCCATTTCTACCCCGGGAAGGCATTTGCGATCTGGTTTAGAAATAAGGCAGTGCTGGTGTTGGCAAAGGTGCAGAGAAATGAGATTGAGTGAAGATTTAAAAGTAAAATGTGAAGCTAGAAGAGAAGATAGAGGATGATATTTATCCTCTTGAAAGTCAGGCAGACCTTTCTAACCTACCAACATTAAACAGAAGAGTGGACAAATTTAACTATGAGAAAATGAAAGTCTTATTTAATTAATTAAAAGGCAAGCCATGGAGAATTACCTGCAATATAGATGACAAGAGAAAGTGTATTTTTTTATCCTATAAGTAGTTCTTTAAAGTCATTAAGGTAAAGACAAACATCTTAGGATGTACCCCGCTCCTCCCCAAAGGAAATGATGTAAACAGGAAATTCTTACAAAATTTAGCTTCAGGGGTGATCAAATAAATGTCAGACACTATGTTGAGAGGTAATAACATAATGTAGATCATGGCACAGTCTCTGGATTCAAGCTGCCTAGGTTACTGTTCCCTAGTTGTGTGACCTTGGGAAAGCTGCTGAAGTACTCTGCCTCAGTTTCCCCATCTGTAAAATGGCGGTTATAGGGTGTTGTAAGGAGTAGACAAGTGGCTATGCATCATCCACTTGGAATAGTGCCTTGCGCATCAGGAATGGTATGTAAATGTTAGTTATTATGATTTCTCTTGTTAAATTGATAAATATAAAAATAATAGCAGTGGTGTCAAAGGCGTGGGAGGCAGGCACGCTTATACACTGGTGGGCACAACCTGTACAGTCTGCTTGCAGGGCGATTTAGCAGCATGCGTCAGGCTTTTAGAATGCTGCATTGTCTGGGACCAAATTCCATGATAGGAATTCTTCCCAAGGAAATAAAGTCAAATATATAAAGAAGTAGCTGTAAAGAATTTTTTTTCAGAGCTGTGTACAATTATACAATACCAAAAGAATTTAAATGTCCGATAAGAATAGATTCATTGAGCAAATTATTGAACATCCATTCAGTAGAATTCTCTGTTGCCCTCAGATGATGTAAGGGAAAATCACTCTAAAGGACATTTGGGGGACAACTGAAATATGAATTCTATTTTAGATAAAGTTATTACATCCAAGTTATTTCTTGGGTGTGATAATGGTTTCACAGCTCCTTGTAGGAGGATGTAGGATACATGCTGAAGTGTCATGACCTTTGCAACTTACTTTCAAATGGTTCAAGAAAAAAAGAACATATATATGTATCACACGCACACACACACACATGCACACACACACACCCTCTTTCACAGAGAGAGAGAAAGCAAATGTTAGCAATGGAGAATCTGGGTGAGGTGGATGGGGTGTTTATCAACTTTTCCGTTTGAAATTTGTCAAAATAAAAAGCTGGAAAAATATTTTAAAAATCCAAGGACAAGAAAAAAGTGATACATTTTCATAAAAAAAAGTAGTTTATAAGTCAATATGCACAAACTGATCTCCTTTTTGGTTAAAAGATTAGGATTAGATAACAGTAGCTGGTGTTTATTGGAGCTGTTCTATGTCTCAGGCACTGTGCTGAGTACTTACAAGCACTGTCTCATGCAGCTAAAACCCTATGAGCTTGTGATGCATTATGATTTTCCCCACATTAAGAATTAATAGATGGAAACTCAGAGGTTAAAAACTTATCTAAAAACCACACAGCCAGTGACCGGCAGGTAAATGGGTCTTTACAATCTCGAGCCCACACTCCTGACTACGACCCTATTGCATAGAGAAAGGAACAGACAGCTGCTGGAGCTGCTGCTACTGCTATTGATGATAGCTAATAATTATTGATAATGGCTGTAATGGAGGTCCATTTAAAGAAACAGAGGGATGTGAGAGGCTAGTTCTATAGGGCAGGATACAAGGAGTGTGGTAGGTCTTACCCAAGTGGTACTATTTAAGTGGGCTTTGGAGGATGCATAGGAGGCTAATAGCCTGCCCCCATCCCCAGAGGCATTCAGTATAGAGGGAACAGCATGAGTGAAGACACACAGTGCATTTAAGACACTATAATTAGTTTGTAGTGAGCATGGAGGTGGGTATCCAGGGCAGATGGCATCAAATAAGATGGGACAGAGACCAACACTACTTCTTGTCTAGGGTGATGGGAATTGTTTTAGTAAAGGCAGAAGAGTAGAAGTGAGTCTGGATGGGAAAATGAGACTGGCACTGGGGAGACCAGGTGAGGGACGCTTGGGAAAGAGTCCCAACTGGAAGCAATGAATGATTTTACCAGGATGAGGAGAGGTGACAAAGAGAGACAGAATCAAAGCTTTCTCTTCTGAACGTTTACAGTATCCCTTTGGAACACACTGCATTATAGACACATGTTGAAATGTCATCTTATCTTCCTAAACTGGTCCTTTGCTTGTCTGTGCTCATAGCCACACCCGCCCTTCTCCTCTTTTGCTTTGTCTACTTTGTGTCACAGGAACTACCTTTCCCAAACTCCCTTGCTCTCCAGCTTCTTGATGGGTTTGGCCAATGGAAGGGACTGGCAGAAAATTGAGGTACATGTGGAGGGGAGAGCCCATGGGTTTTCTGTCTGCTTCAGGTTGTGTTCCATGAGTGCAGACCCTGCCCAACCGTCCCAACCCAGAGATACCTATCCTGCTCGGCTTCATGGTGGTTCTAGTTCCTGTCAAGTGGCTTGGCTTTGGGGATCAGGTAATACCATCTTCTCCTCATCCCCCCTGCCCTGAGGGTGCAGAGCCTTCTTCCTGGTTGTCTTCTTCCTGTCCCATTTAGCTACTAATTCTCCCATCCCCTCTGTAACTGATCCTTTGCATTAGATTCCTTCAGATTGAAACACCTTGAGTGGTTTTTGTTTCCTGGCTGGACCCCCCACCTGGAGCAGAAGTTCTAGATGGACAGAATCTGTATCTCTCCATTTTTAGAATTCAATGGGAGGGATATAGCAATTACCGTATTAATGGACCACAGATACTGTATAGCAGTTATGTATAAGTAATGTTTATGCACATACATGTACTTTTCTAGAAAGAGAATTGGTAGCTTTATCAGTTTGTCAAAGGGGGCATACCCTCAGACATGAAGAATCATTGCCGTGAGAGTCACCCTCACATTGGGATCTGCCCTGAGATTCCCCTGATACAGGTGCAACTATACCCTGTGCTTAAAAGTTACCTTTTAAAGCTCTTTGAGATGTGTAACCTATCTGCTCTGCAAATGTGCAAGCTATTTTGTTAACTCTATGATTCTTTCTTTCAGGGAAAGTTCAGAAGTGGGCACACACTTTCCTTTCTTACGTGGAGCAGACAGAGGTGGACACATTTACGGTCCTCTACCTAGTAACAGAGTCCTGCACTCACACAGATGCTCGCATATCTGAGGGGTCATGGCCGAGCTTCACACACACTGACTAGCATTTAGGAAAGAGCTGATATTTGCAAGGGGCTTGCTCAGAAATGGTGCGGTGAGACCTATACGATCTGTTAATTCGTGTGTGCAATGCTTGACCTTTCCCCTTTCTTGAAGCATTGAACTTGCAGCTTTTATTAATGTCTATCTTTGGACTAAAAGCTCAACAAGAGCAGGACCCAGAAGGAAGAAGGAGCCCCCACAGCGCCCCCACAAACATCACTGTGCCTGACCTGTAATAAAAGTAACCAGCACTAGTGAGCTTTACAGTGCTGGTCAGGCACTGTTCTAATGGTCTCATTTAATCCTCACAGGCAACCTACTAAGCCCACAGCGGTTCTCAACCTGTGGGTTGTGACCCCTTTGGGGGTCGAACAACCCTTTCACAGGGGTCGCCTAAGACTATCGGAAAACACATATTTCCGATGGTCTTAGGAACGAGACACCGCTCCTCTATCCATCTCCAGGTGGGTCTGGCCACATGCAGATACGCCCACATACGGGTACCTGGCGTGATGACATCATTGCGCCAACCCCATCTCATACACCCTGCACAAATACAGGTGTATGTGACAGGGTTGGTGCCATAAAGTACTTATGTGGACCAGTCACACGTGTGTAGAGAGCAGCTGCTGTGTAGAAAGCAGCTGCTGTGTTGAAAGCAGTTACTCTGTTAAAAGTAGCTACACCATGCTTCAAGACAAAATTTCACTTATTTGTAATTAGAAATAAATATTTCATAATATATAATTACACATTGTTTTTATGATTAATCACTATGCTTTAATTATGTTTAATTTGTAACAATGAAAATACATCCTGCATATCAGACATTTACATGACGATTCATAACAGTAGCAAAATTACAGTTATGAAGTAGCAACGAAAATAATTTTATGGGGTCACCACAACATGAGGAACTGTATTAAAGTAAAGGGTCGTGGCATTAGGAAGGTTGGAGGCATATGGTATTATTATTCCCAATTAAAGATGGAGAAAAGAGGCACAGTGAGGCAGGGAAAGGCTTAGAAACTTGCTCAGGGTTACACAGCTAGGAAGTAGTAGAGCCAGGCTTCAGACCCAAATGGCCTTGCTGCTCACGCACAGTAGGTGTGTGGGAAGCACGTGATGAAGCCCCCCAGCATGTTGGAGTCCCGCCGAATGAGGCTGGCTCACATTTTTGTTGTTGGGTTAGTTGCTATGCTTGCTGATTGGTTTCTAGAATCCTAAAGGACAAAGGATTATATATTAGAACTCTGATTGATAGGTAGGCTTCAAAATAATGGGAAGAAAATTACAAAAGAAAATGGCTTTCTGGCTCTAGTAAAAATGATACTTGTTTATTATAAAAAGTTCAGAAGTACAAAGAAGAAAGTTAAAAATCACCAGAAAGCAAATGAAAAAGAAGAAAACATCAGGAATAGAATTAGAATCAATAAAACTCATTGAAAAAAATCACCAGAAATCCAGATAACTAGTTACAGCTATTGTGTCCATCATTTCAGGCAAGTTTACGTATTTACATAGGCACACCTCAGAGATGCTGTGTGTTCAGTTTCAAACCACTGCAAAAAGTGAGTCATAATGTTTTCGCTGGTGGAACGTCTTGCCTTCAATTTGTAAAAATGCAATATCTGTGAAGCATAATAAAGCGAAGTGCAATAAAATGAGGTGTGTCTGCATACATGAGGGCTGTCTGAAAAGTATCCAGTTGTGTAATAAGAAAAATAGAGGCCTTTATGGCTGGATTTTTTTTTCTGAACAGCCCTTGTATATTTAGCTCTACATAAAGTATTTTACATAAACGCAATCATATGTGCAATTCCAAAACCTGTTTTCAAAAATTTCTTCCCTCACCAATATATCGTGGAAATAAAGATCACCATCATTATTCTTTGCAACTGCTTTGTATTCCTTTACATGAATTACTGTAATTCACCAGGCTTTATTGAAAGATACTGAGGTTGTTTCCCAAAGTCTTATGTTTAAACAATTGTACCAAGAGCATGTTGTATGCTTTTGAGAAAACTCACAAGGATCACCTTGGATTTCTGGGAAATCACACGGAACACACACACACACACACACACACCCCAACATTTCGATACCTATTGTCAAACTGCCCTCCCAAAAGATTGCCCCAATTAATGCCTCATCATGATGCACAATCATCATAACTGACTTTATAAATCTTTGCTAATCTAATAGGCAAAAATAATCTCAGTAATTTCATTTCTGAGGTTTTTTGTTTATTCTTTAATCTTTAGTGTATGTTTATTGTCTGTATTTATTAGAGGATAACATATATGAGTTCTAGTTTTGAAGAACAGAGTTATTTGTGTTCAAAGAGGTTCATTATTGCAGCAGTTAGAAAACAGAAACAACCAAATGGGGACTCAAAATACACCAATTAAGGTATAAATATATGTTGGAATATTTTGTAACCACACACACACAAAGAATATTTTGAATGAATATTTAATAGCATGGGGAATGATTATACTATCAAGTTTGAGGAAATTTCTTGAAGACAAAAATCAAAATGCAAAACAATTTATAGGATAATCCCAACTCTTAAAATATGTATGTTTAGAAGGAAAAAATGAGAAAAAACTAGAAAGACTATAAGGAAACACAAGAAGTTGTTAATGTTGATCTCTGCTGTGGAATTTTGGATTATTTAAATTTTTCTTCTTCATAGTTCTTTGTAGGCACTGAGTTTTTTAACAGTATGGGGCTAATATTTAGCATTTGGTTGATGTGTTTATTTGCAGTGTTTTGAAGTCACTCATTAACATTATCATTGATTTATTTTGGTAAACTAAATGAACATATGCTGTGGTTCATTCCTAATACTAAAGAACATGTTCATTAGCACTGCCACTGTATGGGGCAAGATCCCAGCTTTGAAGGAGTGTGCGTTCTGGATGGTGAGAGAAGTCATGTGCATATCATTTATAGCAGTGGTCCCCATCCTTTTTGGCACCAGGGATCAGTTTTGTGGAAGACAATTTTTCCGTAGACAGGAGTGGGTGGTGCTCCTTTGAGAATCTAATGCCGCAACTGATCTGATAGGAGGCGGAGCTCAGGCAGAAAGCAGAGCGATGAGGAGCAGCTATAAACACAGATGAAGCTTCCCTCGTCCACCCACCACTCACCACCACCTAACAGGCCAGGACAGGCATCGGTCCACAGCTCTAGGGTTGGGGACCCCTGATTTACAGCATAAGAGGGAAAAGCATATCTACCGAGATATGGGAAAAACCTCCTAGAGGAGGTGGCATTTCAGCCCAGTCTTTAAGCCTAAATTGGATTTTATATGTCACATTTGTCATTTTTTTCCTGACTCTCCAAGACATAAGTGTTTATTGTAGAAAACAGAAAAATGTAGATGATGGTAACAGACATTTATAGGGTTATTATCACTTGTGGGGCACTGTATTAGATCTCGTATATGGAATAAACTCGTTTATCTCCCCATGGGTGTGATTATTTTGTGCACTTCAAAAGCAAGAAAAAGAAGGATAAAAGAGATTGAATGAGCGAGCACTGGGTTCACTGATTGGAAAACTGGCAGAGGCAGTCCTGGAACGTAAGTCGACCTGGTGCCACAGAAGAAAATAAATCAGTGTTAGGCCCACTGCTTTCCATCTCTTTCTTGTCCCCTGAGCACAAGGCTTTTCCCCCCTGAGCACAAGGCCTTTCCTGGGCTTCTCCTGCTGCCTGCACGCTCCTGAGTGGTCATCATTCAAGCATTATCAACACATAGGTGATAAATGAAGGAATACGAGTGGATGAGATCACAGGGAAACACGCAGAGAAGAGTAAAAGCCCTGGAACAAACCCCAAGCCACACAGATGGAGACACACCTTCCTAAGTCTGGGCTGGGTGAATGGCCGGCAGCATGGAGGAAAACTTCTCAGTGGTGGTAATCTTGGAGCTGAATCTTAGAGGATGAAAGTTTGTCAGGTGGAGAAGAGGAAGAAAAGTGTCTCGAGCCAAGGGAACAGCATCTGCAAAGGCATGTCAGATGTGAAAAGCAACATGGTTACCTGGAAAACCAGCAAGTGATTTCAGTATGGCTAGAGTGCAGGGTGTATGTGTGTGTGAGAGTGTGTCTGTGTGTTCTTGGGTATGCATGTATCTGTGTAGGTGTGTGAGTGGGTCTGTGTGTCTGTGTGTCTATGTGAGTGAATATATGTTCGGGAGGCTAGGGTGATGAGAGAGAGGCTAGAGAGGAAGGCAGGGCTCAGATCATTATTGACCATGCATTCCCGTATTAGTTGTGTTTCCAGAAAACCAGATACACAGGGCTGTCCAGAAAGTGTCCAGCTGCAAACCATTCTCATTATATTGACAATGGCCATCTATATCTTATTGTTTCTGATTCTCTGGAGAAAAAAAAAAGAAAAAATAGAAGGCTTTATTATGAGGAATTGGCTCATATAATTATAGAGGTTGAGAAGCCCCATGACCTGACATTTGCAAGCTGGAGACCCAGGGAAGCTGGTGGTATAATTCAGTCCACGTCCGAAGACCTGCAAATCAGGGGAGCAGATGATGTCAATTCCAGCCCAAGGGCTGGAGCAGATCAGATGAGACGACCCAGCTCAATCAGTGAAGTAGGACAAACCACCTGCGGGAGGGCAATCTATTTTACTGAATCCACAGATTCAAATGCTAATCTTATCTGGAAGAACTCTTAGAGACATACCCAGAAACAACATGTACACTGGGCACCTGTGACCCACTCAAATTAACACATAAGATTAACCATCACAACCCCTTCGAAAAGGTTTGGAATGTTATGGAAAACGGGTCTGGGAACAGAGGGCAGAGATCACCGAAGGCCAGCTAGTCAGTACAAACCTGATTTATCTGGAAGGCGATGGGGAGCTTTCGCATTGTTTTTGAGGGGAATGACAAGATCAGAAGTGGGCTTTTAGAAGATTCTTGCTCCGCATGGCTTAGAGAAAGAAGAAGCAGGAGAGGAGAGCAGTTAGCAGACTATTCTAATAATCAAAGTGAGAAACGATGAGATGTGTATTAGAATAGTAGTGACAGGGTGAGGGTGGTTCCTGATGTGAACGGATGGGTGGCTTTCACTTTCAATTTCTGGTTAGTTGGTTTATTGTGGTGAAGGGAATGGTGATGATGCATTGCGTTGAGGGATATGAGAAACATCAATCCGGGTTATCTGGGAAAATCTATCATTAAATATGCAAACCAACAGTTCAAAAGCATGTCCTTCCTTCCTTCATCACCCCATTTGCAACAAATATTTACTGAGTGCCTACTTTGTGCCAGGCCTATGAACAGGGAACCCCTCCTCCAGAGTACAATCTAGACATGTTTTCCGACTGTAACAACCTAGTGCCCAGAAATCAACAGCCTCAGAAGGTGAGGTGTGGGAGGAGGGTCACTCCAAACATCCGGGCCAGTATGGAGGGACCTCGGCTAACTTCCTGCAGGAGGTTACTTATAAGCTGGCAATTCTAGCCAGCCAGAGGAAAAGTGCTCCCTACCCAGGCAGAGACATGGTGTGAGAGCTGGGATCCCCAGGTGGAGGAAATACAGTTTCTGCCCTGGTGGATAGAGACAAAGGAGACAGTGCTGTCTGACATAAATGCAGCCAAGTTATGCATATATGTTTTATCTTTCCTTTGTCAAAAAAGAAATCTCCTCTCTGAAGACTGAGTTGTCTGGAGCCATACCCACCAGGACGGCTAAGCGGAACATAAGCCTTTCCTCCAGGGCACCCCCAGGCCTTTGAAGGATGGGCGCAGGGCCGTCCTGGCTGCTAAAGGAAGCCTAGTTAATGCGCCCTGGTGGCAGGCGGCGAATGTCCAGAGATTGAGCCTTCCAGTGGTGTCCATGGCCCTGGCCCCTCAGCTCGCCTGGTTTCTTTATTTCCCTCCACACGGGGCCATACTGGGGCTGAAAGAGGGCCGCATTAATTGGTTTGGAACCCGAACGGAAGGCGCAGTGAGGGAGAAAAAACACGCTTTGTGTATTAAAGAAAAAAGGTAGTGAAATCCGAAACGCTGGGGCAGAGAGCGACCCCAGGCAGACACTTTTATAAACAGCTAGGGGGCGCATACCTCGGTGGGTGGGTGGGTGGGGAAATCACCTGCAAGCCCAACCTACCACCTTCCTGTTCTGGTACCTAAGCCGGACGTCTGAGGGGCAGGGACAGAAGCAGGAGGGCAACAAAGGCGTCTTCACGCTTCCCCAAGCCCCCCCGCCCGCTTCCCAGGCCACGTCTCCCCACTCCTGCAGCCTTGATCCAGGCGGAGGGCGTGTGTGAGGGGCGGGGATGCGTTGAGTTGAGGAATTAAAAAAAAAAAAAAAGGCGAGGTAATTAGCATCCTCTGATCCCATTGGTTCTCCTCAGGTCCTACTTTACATATGCCCGCCCCACTGGCTGCCAGGGTTTGCGGGGTTTGGCTGGGTTTGCAGCCGCCGCGGTCGCTCCTGCGCTTCAGTGCGGGCGGCAGGCGCTGAGCGAACCCGGGGTGGGGATCCGGGATCCGGGATCCCGCTGCTGGCGGAGCTGCTGCTGCTGCGGCGGCAACTGAGTCGATTTCCGTCCTAGGAACACTGAGGCCGGCGGCCGGCGGCTTCTGCGCCCAGCCAGGCCCAGGGAGGAGCGGGTCAGACACTTTTTATTTTATTTTGGAAGACAGGGGCGAGTTCCGGCGTGAGCTTCCCTCCCGGCCTGGCTCGCTCCTCAGTGCGCCCCAGCTCCCGCCCCTGCTCTGGAAAATGACTCCCGGGTCTGCCCTGTGTATTCCAGAGGCGGCGGCTCCGGGAGACAGCCGAAAGTAGCATCACTGGGTAGTAGTGGCTGGTGGAAAAGTGAGCTGAGGCGGCGCGGACTGAGCTCTCCCCGCGCCCCGGCGCCCGCTGCTCCTCGCTGCTCCTTCCCGTAGGCTCCTCGGCGGCCGCAGCATGAAGTGGCGCAGCGATGGCCAGGAGAGGTAAGAAGCCCGTGGTGCGGACACTGGAGGATCTGACGCTGGACTCGGGTTATGGTGGCGCGGCGGACTCGGTGCGCTCGTCCAACTTGTCCCTGTGCTGTTCCGACTCGCACCCGGCGTCCCCGTATGGCGGGAGCTGCTGGCCGCCTCTAACTGACTCCATGCACAGCCGGCACAACAGCTTTGACACCGTCAACACTGCCCTGGTGGAAGACTCCGAGGGGCTGGACTGCGCCGGCCAGCACTGCTCGCGGCTGCTGCCGGACCTCGACGAAGTCCCCTGGACCCTCCAGGAGCTGGAGGCACTGTTGCTGCGCTCGCGGGATCCCCGGGCAGGCCCGGTGGCCCCCGGCGGCCTGCCCAAAGACGCGCTGGCCAAGCTGTCGACGCTGGTGAGCCGGGCTCTGGTACGCATCGCCAAAGAGGCGCAGCGCCTGAGCCTGCGCTTCGCTAAGTGCACCAAGTACGAGATCCAGAGCGCCATGGAGATCGTACTGTCCTGGGGCCTGGCGGCGCACTGCACGGCGGCCGCGCTGGCCGCGCTGTCCCTCTACAACATGAGCAGTGCCGGTGGCGACCGCCTGGGCCGCGGCAAGTCGGCGCGCTGCGGCCTCACCTTCTCGGTGGGCCGCGTGTACCGCTGGATGGTGGACAGCCGCGTGGCGCTGCGCATCCATGAGCACGCCGCCATCTACCTGACGGCCTGCATGGAAAGCCTCTTTCGGGATATCTACGCGCGGGTCGTGTCCTCCGGGCTGCCCCGGAGCTGCAGCGGCCCCGGCTCGGGCTCCAGCTCCGGCCCAGGCCCCGGCTCGGGCCCCAGCGCTGCCCCCGCGGCGGATAAGGAGCGGGAGGCGCCCGGAGGAGGAGCGGCGAGCGGCGGCGCCTGCAGCGCAGCTAGCAGCGCCAGCGGGGGCAGTAGCTGTTGCGCCCCACCGGCCGCCCCTGCTACCGCCGCCGCCGCCGCAGCCCCGCCGGCCGCCGCTGCCAATCACCACCATCATCACCACCACTCGCTCCACGAGGCGCCCAAGTTTACCGTGGAGACGCTGGAGCACACCGTCAACAACGACTCCGAGATCTGGGGGCTACTGCAGCCCTACCAGCACCTCATCTGCGGGAAGAACGCCAGCGGTAAGTGGCCGCGCGGGCGCCGCCCCCTCCCACTCAATCTGGCCAACTGCCGTCGTAAGTTTGCCTCGCGCCGTCCTTGCGTGCGGTTCTGGCCACCAGCTGCTGTCCCGAGCTTTAGAGGGGACCGCCGAGCCGAAGGCGGCCCGAAACCCGTGTGTTTTCTCCGCTGCTCAGGATCCACATACTTTACGAGGTCCCACGTCCAAGAGCGAGCGGTCCTCCCCCACGGTGAGGCGGGCTCCGGCTGCCTCCCGCAGGCTGTAGGAAGGGGAGGAACCCAACACTCACTTGGGGTGTGTGTGTGTGGGAGGGGCGGTTTGCGGTCATTTGCGCCTAGTACATATTTCAGCCAGAACCCTGTTTTTTTGACCTTGAAGATGCCAAATT
The DNA here is from genome assembly GCA_004026885.1 of Lyroderma lyra. NCBI lineage: Eukaryota > Metazoa > Chordata > Mammalia > Chiroptera > Megadermatidae > Lyroderma > Lyroderma lyra. The sequence continues at coordinate 1,507 of PVJL010005461.1, read as the reverse complement.
TTCAGGCTCAAGAGTTCGGCTCCCTGGGACTCGCGAGGAGATGCATTCCTCCCGCCACAGCCCTGTTCGCTCACTTCCCCGCGCCCTCGCGGACACTGTAGCGACAGAATGTTTAAGAGCTCGCCGTACCTAGAAAAACATTAGGGGTGAGGTGTGTCTGGAGCGGGAAGACGTATAGGTCCCAGGTCTTCCGGGGCAGTTTTTGAGGGCCAGAGCGCACAGCTGGTGGGTGCTGCGCAGTGGACAACCCCACTCGCCAGTTCCAACCTCCCAGCCCTTGCCGCTGCCTGTGCCTTGTCGCAGACAGCTACAGCTGTCACCACTTGGCTTAAGAAGCGCCTCTGGGGACCGGGGCAGGAGGGGAGTGGGGCGGGGTTCTGGAGGCGGTTGTCAGTTTAGGGCGTCGTTTCCAGCAGGTTCTCTCATTCCTCCCGCATCCCCCACTTTTGCAGGCAGGAGCTGGGTGGTTTTGAACCTGCATTTCTGGCGGCGGAGGGGGTGGGGCCGGGGGCTCTTGTTTTCGAGACCTCAAGCTGGCAGTCCTGCCTGTCGGCGAAAGCTGGAGCTATAGACACTTCAAAGCTTCAATTTTCCACAGGAAATGGTAGAAACGTAACTGGAGACTAAAAGCGAAATAAAACTTTGTTGCCTATTCGGCGGTTTGGCCCGAGGTTGCGTGGTTGGAGCTGAAATACAGTCATTCTGGGCAGATTTCATTCATGTTGCTGCCTGTCGGTTTCCCTGGGGCCGAAGGAGAGATGCCGGCGGGCGCGGCCCGGCCTCTGGGGATGCCAAGTGTGTGCACGGGACTGTGTGCGTGTTGGGGAGAGTCTGTGTGCGCGCGTGAGTGTGCGCGCGGCAGTGCGTGTGTGTGTCAGAGGTGCCTGGGAGGGCACGCCGGAGCGAGCTGGCGCGCCAGGCCGGGCTCCAGCAGAAAAGCCCTTCGGGAAACCCACCCTCCAGCTCTCAGTCCCTTCACCTGGCTTTGATCATCGTTGGGGGAGGGGAGGGAAGGTGCAAAGAGGGTGTGTGTGTTGGGGTGGGGGTGGGGGGCGGCAGGATCCCGACTTCGCGTCGATCCCTGAGACTACACGTGATCTCTTTGCCAGAGCCCTTCCCCCTCTGCTGCCAGTCAAGGGCGCAACCCCTAAAGAGAAGGTATCTGCGAGGTTTCCCGCCCTCACCCCACCCCCAGAAGTGAAATCCTGACCAAGATGGAAACACCTGGGAGAAGAAATTGGTCTTTGTGTATACTTCTTTAGAAGGGGTTGCATACACCAGCAAAAGCCAGGAGCTTTGGACTGGATTGTTACTTGTTTGGAACCCTACCCCCATGAAAAGCGCAGAGGGGCTTGATTTTTTTCTCATTTCTCGTGCTCACCGCCCCGTCCCTCCCCCCCGCGTCCTCCCCCCCCCCGCCCCCGTCCCCCCCTCCGTCCTCCCCCATTACAGTGTCCTTTTCTCCCTACCCCGCCCACCTCCGCCCCGCCCCTTATCCCCTGCGGGG